>JAXRJS010000107.1:1120000-1165000 GCA_037127375.1 Dione juno | reverse complement strand
GTTGAAATTACTATAGGTAATTTAATTAACGCTTTAGAAGAAAAACTGCCAACTTACCCTCATTCATCGCCATGTCCATGAGCTGCAGGTCCTCATCGTTCAATATGGACTGTAGGAATCCATCTTGGTTGGGCGGTGGCATTTCTGATGTGGAGTTCTGTAAGTTGTTAACAGAGAGTTTAGTGACTGGAGTCTCCGTTTTTTTTTTTATAATTTAAATATATCTTCTCTCTTTCATTCTAACTTTACTATATTGATTCTAAGATTACTATAGGTGTAAGTTCGAATCCCGCTCCGTAACAAATGTTCACTGACATTGCGATACTTAAAACTAGCGACCCGCTGGCAGACTGAAATTGATATAGTTTTTTATTTTCCATACCATAGTTTACCATGACACAATGGTGAAAGCTGCACTTGGATCGGTTAAGCCGTTGCTGAGATTAGTCTGCACAAACGCACAGACAAAAAATTAAAAA
This sequence comes from Dione juno, assembly GCA_037127375.1. NCBI lineage: Eukaryota > Metazoa > Arthropoda > Insecta > Lepidoptera > Nymphalidae > Dione > Dione juno. The sequence goes on along the minus strand of JAXRJS010000107.1, from coordinate 1,164,521 downwards.
AAAAATCCTCGTCTTGTGTTGTTTTTACATTGAGAGACGCCTCCAATATATTTTTTTTAATATATCTTCCGTGTACAGACGGCGGATCAGTTACATTTATATTATATGTACGTATTTTCAGAACACTCCAAATACTTTTATTTATGTATAGAATAAAAGTTATGACACAAAAGTTAGTATCTGTGTGTGTGTGTGTGTGTGTGTGTGTTTGTGTGTGTGTGTGTGTGTGTGTGTGTGTGTGTGTGTGTGTGTGTGTGTGTGTGTGTGTGTGTGTGTGTGTGTGTGTGTGTGTGTGTGTGTGTGTGTGTGTGTGTGTGTGTGTGTGTGTGTGTGTGTGGTTGTGTGTGAGTGTGTGGGTGTGGGTCAAGTCGCTAATCTCTGGAACTATCAGAGAGCTTTGAAAATTTCTATTTCTATTTAGCAATACGCGAAAATTCTTTTTCAGTTTTGAAATTTTTATATATGTACATATATATACATGGTGTGTATGTTGTGGTGATAACGTGCATGCTTATATTATAAACCTAAACGGTTTGTTTGATTGAGCGCACTAATCTCGAGAACTACTGGCTTCAACCCACTCATCAAAGAAGACTATAGGCACAGGCTATATCACATCACGTTGATCGTGTCTATATAGCCCCCTGTACCTGCTGAATGTGTCACATACAACAGTTAATTCCATTAGACAAAGCAGACGAAGCCGCTGGTTAAAAAAGACAGTCAATGCAAATAAAACTCTTCCAACATCAACAACTTGCAACTAAAGAGCATGTATTATAGATTTTCCTAAATTAATACTAGAAATTCAAACGTAGTAGCGGGGGACATATAATGGTGTAGTCAGAGAGTCGCCTTCCGGGAGGTCCTCGTCCTTCCACCAGTATGACATATAATTATCACTTTAGACAACAACATCTTGGAGAAACGCCGAGAGGTCAGAGATCAGGTGTTGTTGTACAAGGTATTGAACAACTTAATCTTTTAATTTTGCATCTTATGGTCATAGGTTGAGTGCACGAAATAAGCCCTTATTTGCAATATCTAAATTCAAAACAAAATATGCTTCCAATAACTTTGTGTCGCGTGCTTGCAAGTGTTTTAATTATATATATTGCGATTTGGACATATCTAATTTAGCATACACAAATTTCAAAAATTGTATAAAGAAACGTAATTTTAAGTTTAGTTAAGGTTTTAGCATTAGTCAATTTTCATTTTTCGTTTTTTCATTTTCATTTTTCATTTTCATTTCATTGTTTCGTTGTTGAGTGAGTGAGTTTGTAGTTTGTCTTGTACTTATATTATTATATATTATTATATATTATGTAGTATGTTGTGTTCTTTATACATAACTAGTGTTTAAGAAGTGTACGTGTTTGGTAATTTGTGGAAACTTAATTGGTCTTTGTTTTTTTTTTATGTTTTATATTGAAAATATTTTACTGTACTGTATGTTTCCCTTAAAAATAAAAAAAAAAATAAAAATAATAGCATACAAATGCACTAACCTGATAGTATACAGGATCATGCTGCTGTGGATGGTGAGCGGCCTCCACTTTGTAGGCATTCTCCAGCGGAGCTGATGCACCTGGAATAAACAATGAAGATTAACAACACATCTTGATTTTAATAGAGGCCGTGGGCGTCTGACTGTATACGCGACAGTTGAGGGTTCGATTCCCATTAAGGGAGAGTGAATTATTTCCAATTCCTCGCTCTGGTAACTGGTTGAGTTCCACCACTCAATACGCAATGTCGCAAAATCGGTTTCGCGGAGAACGGAGTGTCATAACACTAGGTTCTCAACGCTTATCCTGCTCTATATGCGACATAGTGTGAACCACGTTAATGGTGGCGGAAGTTAGCGCCGCGCCTAGTCCAACGTCCAATAAATATATATATATATATATATATATATATATATATATATATATATATATATATATATATATATATTTGTTACGAGAGCAGAATATATGTTAAGTTAATAGGAACATTCTCTCTAACAAAGAACAATAATAATTTTTTTTACAATTATATCCCGTATTATAATATAGAGATATAATATAGATCCCGTATTATAATATATACTCATTTTTTTTTGGCTTCCGGACAAGTCCGCATATAACCGGATATAGAGCATTAGGTCAATCAGAGAGGGAGAAAGGTAAGTACCATTGTTTACACAATTACATATTATTCCACTGAGCTACGACGGCTTCTTTCATATATCTATAGCATATTCTATATACTTAGTCCAGTAGGCCTGGAGAAGCAATCATATTATATTATATACATAAAAACAAATATATAAATTACATTAAAAAGAAAGAAGAGCTCCTCGCCAGCTCTTCTCAGCAGAACCGCCCTCCGAGCTGGTGGTAGCTTCTAGTATGACTGATACTACTGATACTTATGTCATATATATATGAACGGGAACGGGTTCAATCCCAAATCGGAATAAAACTCCCCCCCAACCCTATTATTTAAGCTACGAAACTCTAAAATCACTATTATACTAAAATTACATTGAAAAAGAGCAACTGTTGAGCTTCTCGTCAGCTCTTCTCAGCAGAACCGCCCTCCGAGCTGGTGGTAGCTCCTAGTGGGACTGACAATACTGACACTTGTGTTTATTGACGATTCAAAAGTGCTTGTAATAGCCTATTTGAATAAAGAATATTTTGTTTGATTGGTATTACTTTGAATGGGAATCGAATCTATGATTTCGATACGCGTTCAAAAATATGATAGGATGAGACGAATGTCAACTTACCATAAGACTCATGATGTTTTTCAGGAACAGGCGGTATAGGAGCGTGATAATTGGGGGCGTAGCCCGCAGCGCCATGGCTGGAAGGAAAATTATCAAAAATTAATTAAATTTTATATACATCAAGCTTTACTAATAATATTTAAAAAAAAAACAAATAAAGAAAAACGCTTCACGCTGTATCCCGCATATAGCGGGGTGGGCGGAAGGAACATAGTGTTAAGACACTCCGTTCCTCACTTTCTTCCAGTTTTCGAGATAGTACGTGTTGAATCGCGGAACTCTACGTCGCTTTATGCCTACTAGAGCGAGGAAATGAAAATGATGAAATGCTAATGTTATAATTACATGCTATCTAAATGAGCAAAAAAATGAAGAATATATAGTAATGTAACATTTCCTAAAAATTGTGTTTAGCTTCACGCTGTATCCCGCGCATACTCGTAGCAGGGTAGGCAGAGGGTATCTAGACACTCCGTTCCCCGCTTACTTCTCTTATGTAACTTTCATGTCCTCATTTTTTTTATTTGGTCGAAAGCGTCTAACTAACAAATTATATGAAACCACAATGAGTCTTATTTTTTTTGTTGTGAGTTTAATGCTGTTAGCCCTATCGGCCTTGACAGCGACACCGGTTGGGGAGGGAAGAGGGTACTCTGTCCCTGAGAAGTAGCAAGCACTATCGTGTCTGCTTGAGAGGAAACGTCGGCGGCAAGGGCGTCCCCTGCGGACTCGAGCCTCGGCTTACGGCCGACGAGCGTGCTGGGGTAAACACACACAATGAATCCACTACTCAATTAAACCTTGAACGAATGCAAGCTAAATAGAGTATTTAAGGCTTGTTTAGAAAAATAGCTAGGTAAGCTATGTTTTTTAGAAAGAATTTATGTAGCATATTTTGTTTATATAAAAATCTCAAGAACTTACCTTATATTATGAGGATGGGGATGGGGGTGGGGATGAGCATGGGTATGGGGGTGGGGATGAGCGTGGGGATGCTGGTAGTGCTGGTACTGGTCAGGCGGCGGAGGTATTGTCAGGAGAGACGCCAAGTCCTGCCATCTCTGTTCCACTGACATGGAGCGCATTAGCGACTGCAACAAAGAGAAAATAAAATAGAGAATATAATTCTTTACATATATATATAGTAAAGCTTAATCGTTAGTTTGTTTGAACGTAAAAATCTCTGGAACAGATAGTTATATAATAAAAAAAGGAAAGGCTAATTTACTATCATACTCTAGTTTTCGGCTAGCTCAACATATTGACATCTGTCAAGCCAGTATAAAAGGCAAGTGATAGAGAACTTCTTTACTAGACTTCTTCTTTCTCTTTATATATGGTGTTACGAGCGTGCCAGTGGAGAACAATTCACTTCGCCAATGTCACGTTGAATGGAGAAGGAGAACACACAGAGGAGAGTGTACGGTAAAATAGAGATAATATTACACTATAGAAGAATGCATGTTTAAAAGAGATCCAGTTTAGATCCTTCACCTATAACAAAATTCTTCTTGACTTGTATAAATTGTTTATAATTATTAATAATCATGTAATCTTCTTTATTATTCACAAACAATGTTTTACTAAATAACAATATCTCTATAGAGAATGTAGAATTCCGATAGGAAAAAGAATTCGGAGTGTTTAAACACTATCCGCTCATCCCACATCCATAGAAAACATTTCTAAAGTAAAAAAATATACAAATTATTTAACTATACTAATAAAAACTATTTCTAAATCAAATTACTACACTATCTGCATAATATGTGTGTTTATCTTTTTTTTGGTTTCACGCTGTATCCCGCATATAGCTGGATAATGAGATAAGACCAAAAAAGTCTTAAGAGTGTTAAGACACTACGTTCCCCATTTTCCATCAAATTTAATTGCGTCAGAACTCGACGCCGCGCATTGCCATGTCACCAGAGCGATGAAATAAAAATAATACACACATACACACACACACACACACACACATATATATATATATATATATATATATATATATATATATATATATATATATACACATACACTTCCACATACATACATCCACACAAAATGGCACACAGGACTCTCAGGTGCTTTTTTATTATTATTTTTATTTTATTTGAGCTAATCAAACTGTATTAAATTGCAATAAGTGTCTAAGGTACGTATAAAATTGTCTGGGGGAAGACCTGATGAGCTATAGTACATGTTTCACCCAGTTTAGGCACCAGCCATCCACAAATTAAAACCTATCCTTGTACCTAAGTTCACTCCTTCCTGCAAGAATCGAACCTACAACCGTCGTCATACATACACACGCACATACATAACGCAGCGGGATTTGAACCCGTGTCACATCGAAACCGTCCAAGCGCTCTAACCACTGAGCCATGCCATGTTCTTTCTCACGCTGCGTCGACATTCTTATATGCTTTATACAACTTTGCAAGAGAGAATGCTATAACCCGCGGGTTCAAATACCGCTGCGTTCAAATTTATATATGTTTTCTTTAAGGATCTAGTTATGTATTCTTGCAGGAAGGAGTGAACTTAGGTACAAGGATAGGTTTTAATTTGTGGATGGCTGATGCCTAAACTGGGTGAAACTGGGTGTATTTTTTCAATCCTTAGTGTCAGATTAACACTTTAAAAACTATAAAATATAAAAAAAAATAGCATTCTCTCTCACCAAATGATTGTTCTCTACAATAATCTTTGTATAGTGGAAATTTTCTAAAAATCTCCCTACAGAGATGCTGACAGCGTAATAAGCTGTATAAAGCATATAAGAATGTAGACGCGTTTAAGTATTATTTCCATTCCTAGTGTGGATTGACACTTTAAAAATCATCGAAATATAACCAGATCCGTTAAAGCACTTTCATTTACAACATCTAAACTGTCAGAAGCAGTGAAAAGTCGCATGCTATCGACAAAATTGATCTCCTAGCGTATAGGTACCGTTAATAAGCGTACGTTATTTAACCAAATATTAGCTGTAGAAAGTTAATTTGTTTACGTGAATCTACGTTATTTTGTCTCGATTGCGGTGCAAGATAGAGAGTGTTAGCTTCACGCTGTAACCCGCATTGTTGCAGGGTAGGCAGAGGGTTTAAAACACTCCGTTCCCCAATTTTCAGGACTTTGCGTGTTGAGAAGGCGTAAGAGGTCAGGGATTGCTGCGTTTGGCGCTCCGTTTTCTCTGACTATCCCGCTAGAGATAAAGCGTGATGTATATGTATATACGTATGTATATATGTATGTATGTATGTATATACGTATATATGTATGTATGTATGTGTTAAATGGCGAAGAAATTTAGAATGTCTTGCTTTTTAATGTCACACTGTATCTCGCTTAATACAGATAGATAACAAAGTGATGTTATAAGTGAATCCGTTTTATTATTTTACCCTCTTCTACGAAACCCTAAAAATTAGCCACCTGAATTTATTCTCTTCCTTAACAAGTCCTTGTTCCTTACTTTACTTGGATACGTAGTTGAGAAGTGTCCCGGTCATAACCATGACCGGGACACTTCTCAACTACGTATCCAGATATATATATATATATATATATATATATATATATATATATATATATATATATATATATATATATATATAGCTGTTTTTTTATAACTAGCCAAGCTATTACACTGTAGATCTTATACTCGACAAACACATACATATATAATTGTATTTACATATATTGAGTTATGTGATTTTAAATCCGAAGATTGTGGGTTAATAAAATTGATAATTTATCTGCTCTGGTAATTACAAAGCGATATCTCACACTCCGACAGAAAGCGAAGAGCGAAGCGACCTAGACACTACACTCTCTGCCTACCGTAAAGGTGAGAGAAAAAAAAATAACATTTTTCAAAGTTTTCGTAAATCCAAACTGGCTGGAACCGGTTCGAACCGGTTCGTACTTTAGTTCTATTTGCGCAAGCACAGTTACTAGTGCTTAATTACAGAGTGTTGGGTGCAGATCGTTTAAAACGGGATCATTTACTGGAAAAGCTCTATGTGAAAGTATTCATCGTTAACACTAATGATGTTTTGAGTGATAATGAGAGGTAACTAGTTCAAATATATTCTTGATTTATTAAATTACGAACAAGCTTATATATATATATATATATATATATATATATATATATATATATATATATATATATATATATATATATATATATATATATATATATATTTGTCAGTGCTTTTTGCACGTCAATCTCAGCAACGGCTTAACCGAGTCATATGGAGTTATCACCATTGTATTATGGTAAGCTTCACGTAAAATTTAGTGTTTGCTTTATTTAAATCGGTTAATAAATAAAAAAAATAAACATAAGTATTAATAAATGTACAGTACAGTAGGTATATGCTTATTATATTAGAGCAAATCCGGGAACATGGCTCAAACAAACGAGCGAGCGTCTGCAAGCGAGGCTTTATCCCATTTTCAAATGGGTCTTAAAGTTGTGATTAATGATTGCACGTTATATAGCCTATAGTCTATCTCGATACACGGACCATCCTATACAAAAAATAACAATTAAAAAAAAAATATAGCATTCTCTCTTGCCAAAATAGAACAATCTTCTATGCAATAATAATCTTTGGATAGCGGAAATTTCTAAAAATCTCCCTACAGAGATGCTTTCGACGTAGCGTGAGGAAGAACATGGCATGGTTCAGTGGTCAGAGCGCTTGGACGAGAAACATGAGGCGCGGGTTCGAATCCCGCTGCGTTCAAATTTTATTTGTTTTCTATAAACATATATATATTGTTAGCGGAACTCAACCTCGCAGATTATCAAACCCAACACCATCGACACTAAGGCATCAAAAAAACTAATAAGCGCTTATTTATATTCATAAAACTTTCTCATTTAAAGTCAGTACGTTTAGTATAAAATATACTTGAACTTACGCCTCGCGCGCTGTTCTCTAATATGTCAAAAGAGCTAAATAAATATTAGCTCGAGAAGTGTGCCTCTCCATAGTTGTATTGCTTTTGTAGCTTTACAGGGACAGCTTCACGCTGTATCCCGCTTACAGACGGGATAGGAGGACACTCTGTTATCCGCTTTCGAATTCGATATATAATGAAGGATATGAAAATAACCTCTGGTCCGAAGGTAGTATAGTATTAAGATGGAATGTCATTTTAAAGCTATTTTTCTCCGCTCTCCGTCTGAATTCTAGGCGTTAATTCAATTGCGGAACGCAACGCCGCAATTTGTTCCCGCGCCAATGATTCCCCTAAATAAATTCAAGTCACAACAACCGTATTCACAGTCATAATTTTAACCTCAACCGAGAATCGAATGCGGAACCCAAATTAGGAACTGAAAAAAGCTCAATATTTTGCCCAAAAATAGCTGTAAAATCTAAAGAGAAGAGGCCCAACTCTCAAATATTAGTAAAACTGTACAATCTCGGTTGGCACCGTGTTAACGTTATAATTCAGCATGACTGAGCAAATAAATAAATAGAAATTTCTAATTTTTCGGCTTTCGTTGCCTGCACAGTACTAACAACGTACCTATACCTATTGGAACAGAGGGTATAATGTTTTTTTTCTTATCGCAAGTATAGGACGGAGAGTCTTGTCACTATGCCCTCTATGCCTACTCTACTTTACTATATAGGATACAGCGAAAAGCATTTATGCGTTCGATTTTTGAATATTTTTTGGTTATTTGACTATTACAGACAGTGATAGCAGGTTCTTGTTCCGGGAGATGCATAACTAGGACTATTCCTTTTTCTATGAAAATACTAGTGTAAAAATTATGCTTTTACGATATAATATTTTATATGAGGCCTTTATATGTATATGTGATGTAAACGCGATGGTCGTGGGGTCAATTCCTAGTCGGGGGAAACAATTATTTCCGCTCTTGTAACAGAGAACGGAGTGTTTTAACACTAGGTTCTCACAACATGAAGCTAAAAACAAACCAAAAAAAACATATATAACAACCAACTACCTTAAACAATTCTGTCTATTAGTGAAAATAGCATTAAAATCCGTTCCATCGTTAAAAGACTTAAGCGTGGTAAGCGATCTTATTTTATACTAGCCGTCTAATTACAGTCAATTCTTAAAAAAAAAAAATATTATATCAATTCTCTCGTCCAACATACCTACTTTAAATTGACAACTAAATTGAAGGTTGAAATTGCTGACATTATTAATATTATATATATATATATATATATATATATATATATATATATATATATATATATATATTATATATATATATATATATATATATATATATATATATATATATATATATATATATATATACCGTCTAAATTTTTCTCCTGTGTTGGTAGAACTCAATCGGAAAGTATGGACCGGAGTGTCTCAACACTAGGCTCCTTCTACCTACGGTTCCCTCTGCCTCCCCTGCTATATGCAAGTTCTGTCTACTCTCCATTACAAAATCCCATAAAACCAACAGAGAAAAAATCCCCATATACCTATTCCATAGAACTAAAACAGAGAACAAAACAGCCTCTGCCTCCCCTGCTCTATGCGGGTTAGAGCGTGAAACAGATAGATGTTACGATCTCACCCAGAAGAACCTCGACCCTCCTCTATACCACTTTTTTTTACCACTTACATAAAATAAGTTAAATTTCACACTTAGGGGGCCATAAAAATGTATAACGTAACTCGAATTCTTTTCACTCATTGGCATGTCCATAAAAAAATCTATGGAGACGATAATTTATTATAATATAAAAAATTGTTCGGTAGCAACAACTCTTAGTATTTGGTACTTTGTTGATAGAACGACAGATGAATCGTGTTCTTATGAGTTCAGTTGCGGAACTCAACGCTGGGCTTTTTTTTAGCAGAATGGGGAAAAGAAACGCCTCCTCCCACTCATTCCCTGACCCTGCTATGTGCGGGATACAGCGTGAAACGGTAGGTTTAGCACTTAACATTATCTACATCTATCCCGCTAGTAAACTACGGCGGTCCTTCTCATATCTGATTACTGGCACTTTAAATTTTTATTTATCCGCTTCACGCTCTATCCCGAACAAGGTAGCCAGAGTGAACGGAGTGGTCCCTCCTCTGTCCTCAACCTCTTCATACATGCCCTCCGACTAGTCCTCATGGTTAAGTAACCTTCCTCCAGTATCATCGATACTGTGTCCTTGAAGGTCAACCGACTTCTCTTTACCCTCATTAAATTTCAAATTATAACTTCATTTTATTATTAGCTTAGTGAATAAAATCCACTTTAAAAGATGGTGCATTTAGTTTTAATTATTTTTTTTGTTTTAATATCTCTTTATTCTTCTCTTCTCTCTTCTCTTTATTTTTAATGTTATCATCACTTGTGGATCATAATAAATAAATAAAAAAATTAAATAAAGCGCGGCGTTGAGTTCCACCACTCGAAAAGCGTAAAGTACGGAACAGAGTATCTAAGCACTAGGTTCTCCGCCTGCCCTGCTCTGTGCTGGATACAGATAAATAAATAAACTCTACGTTCTCTCTACTCTCCATCACAAAATCCCATACAACCGTGAGAGAAAAAAAACCCCATACACGTATTCCATGGAACTAAAACAGTTATTAAACGTGCGAGTTATTGGAGAACATCGCGTGTCACAAATTGCGATACGCCATGTGTAATTTACCCGCCTTGAGGCATTGCAAGGTCGCGGCCGTGTAGGTAGTACTTGTTAGGTAACAGTGGTAGCGGGATCGACTCCGGTTGGGATAAGGGTTGTGGTGAAATATCTATAGCAGGGTAGGCAGAAGAATCTCCCTCTCTGGGGACTCTCCCCACTGTCTACCCAATAATAATAAAAAATAAAACAGTAACTAAAGTTGCTTAGAAGTCCACAAAAAAATATAGTGACAAACACACATACACCTACATACATACCTATAATATTTATAATATTAATATATAAGATAATATTTTAAGAAAAATCATGCAAGAAGAACAATTATTTTATTATTATTATTATTTTAGCATTAAACCAGACAGAGCTTAGTGTCCAGACACTCTGGCTTCCGCTGTCCATCCGAATTCCAGACGAAACACTAAATTTTCAAGACACTGCGTATTGAGTGACAGAACTCAATGCCGAATTTGTCTTAATCACGAATCGAACCCACGACCGTCGCGCCAATAATCAACTACTTCCCAACTATGTCTAATCACATATGAAATACCCAAAAGTATACATACATACATACACAAGTATAATTTATACATAGCATCAATCAAATATACAAAAACATCGAAAAAAAAAAAAAAACGGTAGCAATTTAGCAAGTTTTTTGTATACAAAATTGGCAGTCTCCACGTTGTTATTGTGTGAATATTATAAAATTACCGCTCGGGGAACCGAACCTGGGACCTTGAAGGTTAAATTGCTGGTTTTTATCTAATAGTATGAGTGAATGTCAAATGTTTAATTATATGAATGGATTTTCAGTTGTTTTTTGATGTTATATAATCTTGTGACTGCGATGTGGAAGAGCGACCATCGGTCATGGGTTCGAACCACACGAGGGGGGACGGCTATATTTAGAAAAAAATCCTTTACCCGCTGGAAAACGGAGTGTCTAGACACTAGTGTTTCTCCGCTTTCCGTCTAAACTCGAGATCTTATATATCGAGCGACGGAACTCAACGCCGCGTAATATATTACCAAAAGCGGAGAAATTAATACATATAAAAAACCAATTCCACTAAAAAAAACTCTACAAACATAATGCTACTGAAACATACTAAATCTAACAAAAATAATGTAAATCGAACTCGCTACATAGGTGATACAAGCTTGATCCGTGCATATATGATTATATTATTAATAATAATTATACCTATAGTTATATTACAAAGTAACAAAGGGAGTTACGTAAATACAATTATGTGACATATTAATTTGTAAAATGCTTTTAAATGGACGTATTCCAATGACAGTGGGTTCTAATCCCATAATAAAATCGCTCATTTTAAATAATCATCTTTGATAAGTATTAAATTACGCGTTGCGGAACTTAACGCTGCATTTTGACTCATATATTATAAGCTAAAGTTACTATTCAATATATATATAATATTTAATAGTGACACCATATAGACACTAAGCGTAGTGACCCAAAAATCACAATTCTCTTCCATCTCTCTTTTTCTACGTAAAACAAACAACAAACAAAACTCACCTGATATTCATACAAATCCATTACACTTAACTTAAAAACAAAACTTACACCACTATAATATATTGCACACAAAAACGACTAAACTACTAAAAAAAAAACTAAAAATAACTAGAAATATTGCACAAAAACACTAAAATCAGGTACTTTTGGTGGTAAATGAGGAAGAAATCACATTATTTCAAAGGATTTTTGGGGATTTTGCGTGAGTTTAATAATAGGCTGCGCGTGCGCATAAAAAACGTGCGCGCAGTAACGAAACATATCGTGTAATGGACTCGCTCTTGAGTGTGAAATTTTGTATGACATTTTCTAACGGTATCTTCGGAATACTGCTTTCTTCAAGCTTTTAAAGTTTAATTGGAAACGTTGGTATATGCGTGTCACGTGACTTTACGTGGATCCTCTTACAAGTATTTTATTTTTTAATGTCATCCTGTATCCCGTATACAGCTTTACATACATGTATACAGCTTTTGCAATATATATATATATATATTATATATATATTATATATATCTATATCTATATAATATATATATATATATATATATATATAATATATAATTGTCTGACACTTATTTGTAGGCAGAGAGGACCAAGTGGTGTAAATTCGTTGCCATAGCAACGTGTACTTTACACTTTACACAGAAGTGTATATCGCCATACATACGGGAGTGTGTGTTGTGTTTATTCTATACATTTAAAGTGTTTCTAATGCATTATTTTATTATATATAGAGACTTTCTGCACTCCTTTACCATACAAAGTGTATGTATGTCACATTACATACAGTGTTTGTTAGAAGGGGGCCAAAGTAACTAGTCTAGGCTAAATAATAATAATAATAAAAGCCTTTATGCATTTTTTTTCTTATCCTCCCCTATATAGCTATATCTGTTTGTCTGTTTATAATAGGTATGAAGAATAATAAATACTTTTTTTTATAGTTTCACGCTGTATCCCGCATATAGCAAAGAGAACCCCGCCTTCCGTCTACATTGAAAACATGACGTGTTACGCAGCAAAACTTAACGCCGCCCTTAGTTTGCCCAGAAAAGGGTGAAAAAAATAACCATTTCCCCGACTGGTAATTGAACCCACACTTATCTAGTTAACCTAAAATATACAAATAATATACAGTACACGGAAAACGGAGTGACTTAACACTAGGATCACTAACTTAACCTGCTATATGCGGGATACAGCGTGAAGCTATATATAAAAAAAAAACACTAAACGTACAGACATTCAATAGAACATTTTATATACATACTTTGATTGATTGTCCGACAGTTAGTTCTATTCTTATAAGACTCAAGTGAATATAACATCGCAATTACTCACTGTTTATTTTTAAATTGCACCAAAAAATTAAACCTTCATATACGTGTGAATGTATTTCTTTTGGCTTCACGCTGTATCCCGCAAACAGCAGGAAAGAGCAGGCAGAGGGAGCCTAGTGCCAAGACTTGTGGAACTTAACGCCGCGTTATATCTCGCGAGTTGCGATACATTCCCTCACACATACACCTTCCCTCTGGCTATTCCGCTAAGGATAAAATGTGAAGAGAATTCACAGAGAGAGGAGAAAACAGAATATAATGTAGGTATATACGTATGTATGTAGATATTGCACCGAGCGAGAATCGAACGCACCACCAACGTCTTTACAGTCGAGTCAGTCAGACGCTGACCCACTCTATATAAATCTATGTACGTAATATAAGGAGAAAGCTTCTTTAAATAACCAACTGAATTTGAATAGTTGAAACTTTTTTGTTTCACCTTTTAAAGTAGAGTCTATGTACTGTATAGTAAACTAGACGGTTTGTGGTTCGATTCCCAATGAGGGGAGATTTATTTATATTTTTTCCTCGCTCTGGTAACAAGATGCGGGATACAGCGTGAAGCGTGAAGCTATTATTATTATTATTATTATTAAATGAACCTAAACCCTCCCAGCTAACCTGACCTAAGTTTTTAGTCACTAAATCACTAACAACAAGTGATATGTCACTTAAAATATTTCCAACAAATATTCAGTAAGCATGTAGAGAAACTAGAAAGTCCATATATTTTAAACAGCAACGACAATTTCTAGATTAATTGTTACTAGACTTTGTAAAATGTAGGTTTATTATGTGCTTTTCTGTTATTATTTTTATGATCACCATGTTATCACTAAGAGCTAGTTCCGGGTTCAAATTTTCTAGCTTCACGCTCTATCCCGCATATAGCTAGACAGGCAGACAGTAGTGTTAAGACACTCCGTTCTCTGTTTTTTTACCAGAATTGGAGATCATAGTGAGAGAGCTCACTATATATATATATATATATATATATAATATATATATATATATATATATATATATATATATATATATATATATATATATATATATAATATATATATATATATATATATATATATGAATATTTAGTGAGCTCTCTCACTATGATCTCCAATTCTGGTAAAAAAACAGAGAACGGAGTGTCTTAACACTATATATGATGCGCTTTGGGCTTATTTTGATATACCTACATATATATAAATTAAACACTGAATGCAAACGCAGTGGCGAAAAAAAAAATCAAAATGACTTCCACACAATCTATACTTTGAGTAAATCTAGACCCAAGATATTTAAAAAAAAAGAATGTTCGAGATGGACAGTCAGTCAGTCAGTCAACTGTCAGCAGCAGCCACTGGTCCAGTATGGAGTTTTAATGTCCCGAGCATGGAATCCGCTACCTTAATCTGTCGATCATCACTCATGTCATAACAACGTGTGGCAAAAACGTAGATAGATCATTGATCGATACGATCCATGGATCATTTGCGTTATGCATAATGGGGAGGATTAAACTGGTTGGCACTAGTTTGTTGTTGCGGATGCGCACGCGCCGCGTTTGACAGTGATATAACAATTCATTCCTAGAAATATAATATATATGCTATTATCGTCTGATTTAAATTGTAGGTTCAAATTTCTGTACTCGTACAAATTTGTGTGTGTAGTTATAAAAAAAATACCGAAATTTAAATTTTTAAATTAACTGAAATAGACCAAAGTCCACCTCTCGGAAGACCTAGAGACCTAATTGTTAGTGACCTAATATTATATGACTTAATAAAGCAAGTTTACATTATTTTATTTAGATATTCCCAACTTAGAGATAAACAAAAAGTTTTTTTTAACTATACATCTCTCATATTATTATTGCGCACGCACCTTCATGATGAATCCCGCTTTATCAGTGTAAACAGATAAAATTAAGTTTCAGGACACTCCGGTTTCCTCTCTCCGTTCAAATTCTAGACATTACGCTGTTAAAGTGGTCTCTAATCGTCTGGTAAATGGTAAATCCACTCAACTAGCGTATTTTTACCAGATTTTCTGTTACCAGAGTCGAGAAATAATTACGTTTACAATAAGTCATATATCATTGAGACACTATGGCTTGAAATTCAATAAAAAAAAATTAAGTTTAATATACCACGCGTTGTGTTTACAGTGTAGTATTATAATTTTATTTCAATTACAATTGGATCTGCGGCGTTGAGTTCCGCAACTCAAGCGGGAGAACAGAGAATCTACACAACTAAATTCTCTCTCACTCTTTAAAAAAAAAAAAAAACAAACGAATCCCACACAACCGTTACCAGCAAAACACCAAAAGGCAGTACCGTCCAGTTTTTTCAGACAAAATTAAAAATAACCGTTAGCATTCATATTATAACTACAACAGTTCTAAAAGAAAGTAAAGTAACACGCACACCGGTGTGTTACGGTTAAATTACGTCAGTACATTAAATGTCCAGTTTTTAATGGACTTTTTTTTGTAAAAATATATAATTTTAAGTATTCCTCTTAGGGGAACATATCTGACATAATATATATTGGCACAGTTGCTTGAGTTTGTTTTGGTGAAGTCTTTTTTTTTTTGGGTACTGGGGTGGGTGGGTTTGTTATGTTCCCAAAGCGAGGTACAGTGATAAGTATAGCGAGTAGGTACCAGTGGCGAAGTGTAAATATTAACAATTAATAATTAACTAGCAAAAACTCATTCTAAATCAAAATTTTTATGGAATTTTCAAATATCAATTTTTTTTATATTATTATTCGACGTCGGCTTACCTTAATAAAAAATACAATCTACGCCACTGGAAGATACAGTAGGTTAGATTGAAAAGAATAACATAATGGACAAGTAACATAGCCTATAGCCTATCGACATCCTCTACAAATAAACTATATTTATTGTAAAAAAAATGCAAATCAATAGTTCCCGAGATTCTCACGTTCAAAAGTCAAACAAAATATTTTATTTACGGGTTATATTACACAATATATATATATATATATATATATATATATATATATATATATATACATATATATATATATATATATATATATATATATATATATATATATATATATATATATATATATATTCAAATCAAAAATCTCTTATAGACATTTTAGAAAGCATGTAACAAAACCATTCGTACCACTACATAATCATATAATGCTCTCCACAAGTGAATAGGAACGTAATTGCTACGTCTGACCCCCGCGATCCACCGACCAATGATCTATAGATCAATGATCCACAGATCTATAGATCTATAGATCAATGATCGATAATAAGGATCGGTATGAAAGTCAACGTTGGTATTCTTTGGTTTGGATTTTGATATTTATATTACAGTATATCAGTATATCTTGGTGCATTTAGTTTGTCTGGTAGTTGCGGTGGTAGCAGCTTCAAATTTCATATGAGGAAATTTTATCATCGATGTATTCTGTTAATGAGTGACTGATTGACACAACGCACATCCAAAACTGATGACGTAGATGACTGACATTTGATATATAGGTGGCTGAGTGGGGGGTATCGTAGGCAAATGCTAGAAGATTTCTAGAAATTCCTATGACAACAAGATAGAGGTCGCAACATGACGTTTTAAAAAAAGTAAGCAAATCAATTTACGTGTAAATACAAATAGATGTATAGTTTTAATGGGAATGAATTTTGTGTCCGCTTCACGCTGTATCCCGCATACAGCAGGATAGACAGAGAGAACGTAGTGTTAAGACACTCAGTTACCCACACACCCAATTTACCCACTCACCCAATTCAACCACTCACCCAATTCAAACACTCACCCAATTCAACAACTCACCCAATTCAACCACTCACCCAATTCAACCACTCACCCAATTCAACCACTCACCCAATTCAACCACTCACCCAATTCAACCACTCACCCAATTCACCCACTCACCGAGTGGGGATCCGTAAATAATTAATTAGAAATCTTGTCTTTTAATAGCCATAACGTATGTTTTTTTTATTTTTAATTCAAGTGTAGTGAAAGTCTCATCAAAATCAGTTCAATCACATATAATAAAGGAAAGGCCAAATCACTTTTCGATTACACATGAAAACGTTCAAGAGATCGGGTCAAGTGTAAATTGTGAAGAAGACGGTAGGTTCCGTATACGTTTAATTTATCACCTTCAAAGCTTATTCTGTACATAGTAGGGTACACGGAGAACTTAGTGCTAAAAGCGGAGAGAGAGGGTAGAGATAATTACCTTTTTACGTTTAGGTAGGCATAAAGAACCTTACACATTCTACCTTCGCCATTTCAAGATGTAATATATAGAAATTAGACAGAAAGCTGAGCGCGGAGTGACTTAACACTAAATTCGCCGCCTACCCTGATAATACAATATATAATAGAAATAAAAAAAAAAAAAAAAAAAAACGTACAAACGTACACTAGGAGTCCCCGAAACCAATTTCCCATAGATATACCATCATCACTCATATTATGTCAATATTAGAGACGCGATTAATAGAAAAGTACTATTGTAATTATATTCTATATTTCTATGGGCACGTGTAACGGAATGCACCTACTTGACTGCTGACTGCTGTGTCAATAACGGGTTATTTCACGCTTCACGCTGTATCCCGCGTACAGCGAGATACAGCGTGTTAATGGCGGAACTCAACGCCGCGTTTTATCATGCTAGGGCGGGTAAATGGAAACAATTTATTATATCTACTAAGATACTACGATTTTTAGAAGAAAGAAACAAGGGTGTTTTAAATTTGAGTATTACAACACTAGAGACTCTTAGACCAAGTTTTTAATATATATATATATATATATATATATATATATATATATATATATATATATATATATATATATATATATATATATATATATAAATATTTCGTTCCATTGTTTGTTTACAAACGGTGCCGCTATTGTAAATAAAAAAAATCGGTATGTAAAAGACGACGAGCTTTTACATTCAGTAGCGTATTTTAGTAATCATTTGTCAAAACTCTTCAATCCTTTAGGGAGTATGGCGGTGTTTCGAGCTTTTTGTTTGTAACGCACAATTAAATGGGAGAGCTTTTGTATAGAGTGTGCTTTTTTTTTTTTAGCTAGAAATTACTTAGAATTTTTATGCTCTTGGGATTTTTAGTTCTAGCAAAGTGGGGTAGCGTTTCATGTTTCGTCAATTCTTCTATAATATTATTAAGCTGTAAGAGTTTGTTTGTTTGGTTGAAATTCAAACGCTGCGTTCAAATTTTTATATGTTATATATATATATATATATATATATATATATATATATATATATATATATATATATATATATATATATATATATATATATATATGCTATATTTCTTTAAGTATATCTTCTATCCTTAGTGTGGATTAACACTTTAAAAATCATCAAAAATCATATAAATATTATTTCCATATATGGACATCAAACGCGATGCGATCACTGTACCATTGCGCTACGTATACACCACTTAACTGTAAGTTTCGAATTCCACTAGAAAACGAGAGACTAAATTATGACTTGTATGCTTTTTTCTTATAAATATACTATATATTCATATTTATTATCAATCTGGAGAGTTTGTTTGGTTGCGCGAGCTTATCTCAGGAACTATATCTTGTAGCCTTTCATATATACGCATAAATACATATATACCTACTGTACTTGTTGAATGTTCAAGCGAAGTTGTAAATAAAAGCTAGTTAATACCACATATTACATATGAATCATATAAATGAGAAAAAAAAAACGAACATGTGCTAATGTGCTGGGTTCAAATCCCCATCGAGGGAATACTATTAAGGTCATTAAAATTGATTTTTCGTGTTAGCAAGCAAGCACTCTCATATATACATATACGTATATCCCATATACACACTTATGTATAAAGTGACATACACGTTGCCATGACAACGACTCCTCGGGTGACATTTTAATAGGTAAAAATTATTTCCATAAGATAAGAAAATGTAAACAAAATGTTATCCATGACATCTAGGAGATCTATGAAGAGAAACTAGACGTAAAATATCTAATGTAATTTTTTTCTATACATACATATGAAAAAAAATCGCTACTATCTCTCTAAAACCGTACATCTATTAAAAAAAAAGCGCCTAATACCCTCCAGAAACAAAACGACACACATGCCTAATCGTCGAAATCAAAACCAAAAATCTACCAAAAAGTGGTGTAAAAAAATTCAAAAATCAATTAGCGGCATCGGGTTAACAAGAAAGGGCCCACAATACCATTCAAGTGGGGATGGTGGGTTAAAAAAAACATGTACCTGCGCAGCCGCAAGTGTCAACGCGTCATTTGTCAAATTTAATGATTGTTACTTTTTTTTATTCAGTTATACAGAGTGTTCGGATTTGTTTAAAACATGTTTGCTATTATAACTTTTTAATTAAATATCCAAAAAGATGAAAGTAGTATGTAAATATTTTCACAAAAATTGCAGATTTAATAATTTCATCTATACTAATATTATAAGGCTGAAACGTTTGTTTGTTTCAACACATTAAACACAGGAACTAAAAAATCTTATTGTAAATTATTTTTGTATTAGATAGTCTATTTATTGAAAAAGGCTACAGGCTATAGGCTATATAGTACCATATCAATTGTTTACTTTTGTCAAGACAGTAACTCTAAATAAGCATAAGTTTATAAAACATAGTGACTAATCTCGATTCTTTCTGTGTTCTGTTATATTTACATTCTCCACTTTCCGTTTATACTTCTAGAATTTGCTCGCTTAAGTAACGGAAGTACACGCCGCCGTTTTCTACCAAAGAGCTTACAGCTCTTAATGAAACTATACACTTAGAACTTTTACCATTTCCAAACACCTGTATAACGCATATACAGGTTGTATAAAGCAATTTGTCATACATCGCCGGTGGCCAGACATCACCTGTCTAGTACTGTCCAAATAACATTTATCATTGAAGAAGATTTTTTGAGAAACCAAAGGAAAATCGTTGATAATTGATAGTAAATTTATATTGAGGCTGAAGGTTGCGGGTTCAATTTCTGCGGGATGATTTTTTAAACCGTTTTTATATATATATATATATATATATATATATATATATATATATATATATATATATATATATATATATATATATATATATATATATATATAGCAGGGTGCCTACCCTAGAAGGAACCTAGGGTTAAGAAACTCTATCTTGAGTATCAACGCCATGCTTTGCCTTGTTACTAGAACGAAGAAAAGGAAAATAATTCATCATCCCCCCCATGGGAATCGAACCCACAACCCGCTGTGCCTCTGCGCCACGACTGTATACTTTATATCTTCTATTACATCACAATACTTCAATTAATATCATCGCAATAGTTAATGTAGCAAGATAAAATTTAAATTGAAAAAATATTACAATTTTGTAATGAATTTTTGTTTTAAATAAAATAGCAAGCAAGCAACAGGAAATAAAAAATAAAAAAAATATACATATAAATTAAAATACCTACCTACCTAGGAAGGGGGGTGTGGGGTGGGGCGTGTCCCACTCAAGAATCGTGTGGTGCCCACCCCTAGAATGATCACTAACAAAAACTAAAATGGACACGAAATTAATTAATATATTTTTTATATTTTACCTGTGAAGTTTGAGAATTGCTATAGAATTTTATATATAAATAAGCAAATAGATTGGTAATTGTAAAACTAGTGTGAAAACACTCCGCTCTCCGCTTTCCGTCTAATTTTCGATTTACGGTCAAATTCTGTGCCTGCACGATTTTTATAATTTGTTTAATCATATAAAACGGCCGCTCACAATGAAAAAAAATAACAAAAAAAAAAAACGGAGAGTCACAACACTAGCATCTCTATCCTGCTATTCTACATTCATCAAAATACAAAATAAAAACAGACAAAGTCGCGGGCTACTGCTTCATTACAAAAAGAAGCACAGAGATGCTGCGGCGAGATCAAACTTAGATTAAAGATAACGTTTAATCAACTGATTGTACGGAATGTGGCTGGGAAAATGGTATTCGAGATCGGACTGGACAAGTCGTCGCATCCGGCTCCACTTGCTACATCTAAACTACCTAAGTCTCTCGCTGTAAGCGCGACTGTTGGGGTTTCGATTCCCTCTTGGACTAATTATTGAAAAAAGAATTCTTCAATTTGGCATCGTGACAAAGCTCGGCATTGAGTTCCACAACTTAACACGCAATATCGAGGTGGGAAGGGGAAGTGCGTGTTTCAACAATAGGTTCCCTCCACATACTCTATTATATGCGGGATACAGCGTGAAGTTAAACCTAATAAAATATTATCGTATTCATTGTGTAGTTAAAAAATTACCGCGATTTGTTCCTAAAAGGCTCTAATAAGGCTATATATATATATATATATAATTTATTATTGCTTCACGCCGTATCCCGCACATAATACCACCATAACTAGTGTCAAAACAATACGTTCTCAATCTTCTGTCGATATATTACACATTACCTATTGGAAATCGAACCTCAAGAATAAACTCAAAATATATTATATATATACATGAAAAAGCATTAAATATGATGCAGCCGATACGGTCTCGAGTACCACGCCCTCTATGCAAATGTCAGTCTGTCTGTCCGTCGATACCCTTTGATTGCGTCCATTTGTAAGGAACTAGGTAGATATATATATTATGCTTAATAACTTATTTTCTGTACCCATATTAATATTAAAATGGTGACGGTGCAAAATTGTTGGTTTAGCTCCATTTCAATATCGACATAATATATATCTCCATATACACGAAAATTGCAGTCTTTACAATAGAATATGAAGGAACCTCGAAAATACCTCAACCTGGAATTGAACTGACTTCCTTTGAGAGTTATAGCAGGTGACATCCAATAGTTAGATATCCACTGACTAATCTGTAGTGTTTGTTTAAGAAATGTCAACAATCGACGCGCGCATACGGTAGCTGGATTTAACTTGTCTATAGGATAGTGATGTTCTTGAGCAAATAGAGTGGGTGTATCGATACAATAAATTAAAGTAAGTAATTATTAGTATTTATATACATATACATATGTATATATTTATATAAAAATTGCTACTATTTGACGTAAGGTCTCTCACTAGGGGGGTATGAATTATTTTATTTCCTCGCTCTGGTATAAAGACAATTGGGTTACGTCGATGTGCAATGCCTCGAAACTAGCCTGAGAGAGGAGGACGGAGTGTCTCAACAACAGATTCCCTCTGCCCTCCCTATACGCGAGATCAAACGCAAAAAAAAACAAAAATAATAAAAATACATGTTTTTCCTACATACCCCTAATCTATAAGCCAAAAAAAAAAAAAAAAAGTAACCCAACACTATCGACTAAACCAAAGGTCTAAAGTACAACACTACACTCTACATATTCTCTATACAAACGGAATGTTATTTACTTAGGCACCACTCGAACGTTTCAAGATTCGAAACTGTTCGGTAAAAAATCACTAATATTATTCAAAATTATAAATTTAAAGTAAATAACTGTAAAAAATGGATGCGCACTTTCCTAATATTATAAAGGAGCTAGCTTGCGCCCGCGACTATGTCCACGCGGACTTACCATTTATTACCCCACTTTACCCCTTTCCCAATTTTTATGCTTTTAAGTCCAAAAAGGAGAAATTTTCCATACACCATTTACCCCTCCATTTAGGGGAGAATTTGTCCACTTGGTCTACACTGATCATCTTTAATTGTAATCGAAAACTTATCTATCTATTTTCATACTTATAAGTCTAAAAATAAAAAAAAATACTATATACTAAACTTTACACTACTATTTTACACCCTTAGGGGTTGAATTTCGAAATATCTTTCTTGAGTACTCGCTTACATCATAACACGAACCTTTGTACCAAATTTCCAATTCATATATAAATCAGTCAGTCAGTCAGAAAAATGGAGGATAAACGTACAACAAGTTTCGTACATAGCAGAGCAGGCGGAGAGAATCCGGTGTTAAGACACTCCACTCTACGCTCCGTTAGGCTTGACTTGCGGTACCCAACTCTGCGCGTTATTCAACCAGAGGGGAAATAATCATAGATCGATCAATACCACCTCGAATTATTTTAACCTTAATAAAATGTCATTTAAATGGTATATATAAAAGAGAAGAAGCTTTATAGCATTCCATGGATTCCATAGTGCTGAAGGTGAGGAGCTCGGAGCGGCGCTCTTGAGACACTCTCAGCTTAAACGCTTAACGCTTACCTCAACTGTCAGAGCTGCTCTCTCTATCTAACCAAATTCATATTGTATAACGACGGAGAGAAAGTAGATATTGGAGCATCGGCTCTCTTTTCTCTTTATTTCATAAAAAGACATAAAATCTCAAGAGAACTACATAAATAACAATAATAATAGACAATGTGTGTGGCACGACATTTAAATTTTGACACCAAATCATTTGTCAAATGATTTTTTTTGCGTTGAAATTTTTCTAAGCGAACGGCGCGGTGTTTCTGTCGAAAATTTATTGATATATATATATATATATATATATATATATATATATATATATATATATATATATATATATATATATATATATATAAAAACAGACAACGTACAGACATGTTGTGCGATCGGAGAGTGTAGAGACTAGGAGAGAGAATTGAGTGGAGACGAAGTAAAGAAAAGACCCGGGTTCGAGTCCAACTCAAATAAGTACACATCTACGGTGCATTGTACAGCACAAGTAAAGCTTACCTGGTTTGTATGTTTGTTTGCTTCATCATGTTTATCTATTGAACTATCAGTTTGAAACATTATTTTTGTTTATTATAGCCACATTCATGAGAAATGGATAAGCTATTACTGAATGGTCATGCAGGCGCAGCAGTAGAGCGTATAGTATGAACCCGACAGTTATGGATTCGATTCCAACGACGGGAAAGATAACTGTTCTTATTTTCCTCGCTCTGTTGGCAAAAAAAATCACACACAAAATCACTAAAGGCGGAAAGCGGGGAACATAGTGCTGTAACACTAGGTTCCCGCGTGCCTACCCTGCTATGTGCGGGATACAGCGTGAAGCTACAAAAAAGACTAACCTGGTTATGATAATGGGCGAGCGGGTGATGCGGGACGTGCCGCATCGCCGGGTGCAGCATGGTGGCGGCGCTGCTACCCTCTACCGCCTGGAAGGAAGATTTTTATTTAGATATATATATATATATATATATATATATATATATATATATATATATATATATATATATATATATATATATATATATATATATATATATATATATATATATATATATATAGCTTTTGAAGCATAATGTATATTAGTGAAAAGTTTAGAACGTTATTTAAAAGTATGTAAAGAAAAGAGACAGATAGATGTCTTCAGTACTGTGCAACAGTCAACTGTAACCAGAGAGGAGTTAGTGTCAATTTCCACTGCACTTAGTCTTTAGGAGAGCGGAGAATTTCATTCTCCCGATTAGGGATCGAACCCAAGACCCCACGACTTTATTAGTTTTGATTGCTTTGACTATTTCTATCACATTAAAATTAATTACAATATATTTTTATTATGATTAATATGGATTACCGGAGTCTGTTCATCCTTCTTGTCACTCCCGTCGCCAAGTTCCACCAGTTGAAGCGCTTCCTCGAGGAGATCAAACCCTGACTCTTCGGTGACCAGCTGTTCGGGGAGCTCACCTTGGATAACGTATTCACCTAGAAAAGGGAAATTACATGGTTAATTACTTGGTATTAGACAGTGGAGGAGGCGAAAGAGGTATGTAGAGGCCGTCTGGCTCCCCCTTTTATTGCATCTCCGTATATAGCGAGACAGGGGACAGGCAGCAGCAGTGTTAAATCTTGGAATTTCACTGCAATAAAGTCGTAAAGCTCGCCCACCGTTGTGACAATACAGGGTAAAGAGAAACCAATACGTAGTATAATTTGAACACAGAGCTGATTAAAAAAAAGTTGTATACATATAAGAGCAGCTAGCATCACCCTTCTTCCGTTAAGCACAGTCCATTCAGTTTTCTAAAACATTCCGTGTAAGTGTCAAATCGTATAATATCTATATATATATATATATATTATATATATATATATATTATATATATATATATATATATATATATATATATATATATATATATATATTATATATATATATATATATATATATATATATATTATATATATATATATATATATCTATCATAGCGTTAATGTAGACACATTTTCTTCGTTCCAATTGTATAAAACTTTTTTGTGAATACAGATTCTATTTAAATCGTTTAATTCAACAATTTAAAAGAAGCAAAAGCAAAAACTCAATTTGTGACTAATTATCTTTAGTTCCGTCGGCCATTTAAATGTAACTATACAAATATACATAGCTTAAATTTAAACACTGTACGACTGACTGACCGTATTATGACATTTTTGTATGAGGACATTTAAAATGTGCAATTATAATAGGTTAAGTAATAAGCTATCATAACCAGCTTAGTGGAGAGCGGAGAGTCTTAACACTAGGTTCCATCTGCCTACCCTGCTATATGCGGGATACAGCGTGAAGCTAAGTAATAAGCGATCGGAAAAATCCGCCATGATATGACGTCATACGGTCTTGTAAACAAAGTGTCACTTGAACAAACTTTGATCACAGGTTGTTACCAATACCAGTGTATTTGCTTAAATTTTAATTCGTTAAAAAGTAGTCCCGTACATATATTCCCGCTCATTAATAATACAATTGTATTGATCCCATGTTAGTATTTAAACCCGTGATCACGGACCATTGCAATGTGATCGATACCTCGAGTTTCTAAAGGCTATTTTGTATGTGTGTTTTCATTTAGCTTCACACGGCACCCCACTTATAGCAGTAGGGTAAGCAGACAGGACACAGTGTTAAGACTCTCCGTTCCCATACACCAGGGAGCAATTACTTGTTGAGTGTTGGAAATCGGAACTTAATGCCGCCCTTCGACTTGATGTCAGAGAAATAAAAATAGCCCAATACCCCGATTGCAAATCGAACTTTAGCTTTAGCCTGACAATATCCCGCTTCGGCCTCGGCATTTTTAAATATTAAAAAATACGAATTAAAAAAAAATCAACATATACTTCCTTTCCGTACCAAACTCTAAAATGCTTATAAATAAAAAAAAAAACTTTAAATTCTAACCGAACGGTTAACCCGTACGGTGACAGGACAGTAGTTAAAAGGCGTCTCGAGGGTACTAAAAGACAGTTAAAGTAAAATTAATCTTGTAATCCTATTAGCCATGAAAAGGGTTAAGTTTGAGTACATAATTTACCACAGAGACGAATTTTTGGGTTATTTTCATTGTTTTTGAGTAAAAATTATTACAATAGATACACTATTGACGCCTTCACGGCGGGAAGTCTTAGTTGTTGTGAGTCCAGCTGAAAGCGATGATTCGGGATTCGAATTCAAATACTTGGTACTATTAGCAATTAACATGTATTTTTTTTATATAGAACAGAGTGACTTCACGTTGTATCCCGCATATAGCAGGGTAGGCAGAGAGACTAAGTGTTAAAACACTTCGTTTCCCACTTTCCTCCCGTATGTCGCTAAGTTTTATCACAAAGCGAGGAATAAAAAATAATAATTTCTCCAACGGAACGGAGAATCTTGACACTAGATTCCCTTTACTTACCCTACCTACATAGGCACTTGATATAAGAAATTCATTATACGGATGTTAGTGTGTGTGTGGAGTTAAGTACTGTTGATGCTCATTCGGGGAGGCTAGGGGACCACAGTTGTAAATATATTGTAAATATACATTAGAAAAGAGCAACTGTTGAGCTTCTCGTCAGCTCTTCTCAGCAGAACTGCCCTCCGAGCTGGTGGTAGCTTCTATTAGACTGACAATACTGACACTTGTGTTAATTGACATATTGATTCAAAGGTGCTTGTAATAGCCTTTTTGAGTGAAGACTATTGCACAGACTATAGCACAATTTGTTGGTGACAAGACAGTTGACAAGACTACGTCTCGAGGCTACCGAAATACAGTTAAAAGAGGGCTTATCTTGTAATCTCATTGGCCATGAAAAGGGTTTATGCGTACATAATTGACCACACGACAAACTGTTAATATAATAACTGTTCTATCTTTTGTATGGAACATGACGTTTAAAGTAATTTTTGTTTTATAGCTGACAGTTTTATTGCAGACCAGTTTTTATATGTGTCTCTCTCTAATCTGTCAATTGGGTGTGACAGTTGTGTGTGACATATGACTCTGAACGCGGAGACTAGGTTTGGGCTTAATTGAAACGGCTAACGTGATGTAATATAGGCTATAGCCTATCTCGACATCTGGACTACCATAAAAATAAGTTATACTGACATATTAACACAGAGAAAATCTAGTGACTCCGTTCTCTATATTCTTTAATTGGTACTTTAATCGTAACATAACACTGCACCGTAACCTAACTCCGCTATAGGAATCTGAATAAAATAACCAAAAAATTGAAAAATATGATCAAATATCTACAGTCGAACCCGCGCCCATCACACGGTATACTATGATACCGTCAACACGTCACACTAGAGAGACAAAAAAAACCAACCATTTAAGACAACTAGTAGCAATGTACCGTTACCAGAACAAAAGACGGATTAGGCTTAATACCTCAATTGTTTTTTTTTTGCTGACCGTACCCGCTTAAAGTTTTCGTTTTTGTTGACTTTTTTTGACGTTTAAAGCGTTCTGAATCTGATAAGGTGGTGTGATAAGAAGCTGTAAATTGGTTTTTTGGCTAAATATTTATAGTTAAGAAAAGATTCATTCTTAATTGAGGCCGTCGATGCTCAGAGGAACAGCCTCTGATTGTAACGAAGCGTGCGGGTCCGACGCCCACTCGTGGGGCTCATTCTATTTAAGTTATTTCTCCGCTTTGTCTCGCAAAGTGGGGAACGGAGTGTCTGAACACTAGATTTCCTCTGCCTATCCTGCTATTATGCATTTAGATCTTTCGAAATTAAGACACGAGTATGATACATATATCTTTCTAGCCATTAAATAATAATGGAAGTTTTTACCGGTTAAGCGCGCTAATCTCAGGAACAAACAGATATATTCTATCTATAGCAATTAATTAATTTTTGTTTTATATAGCCTACTGTATATATAGACTACTATTTTACAGCTTAATCGTTTCGATATAGCCCACGGTACCTGCCGAATGTGTCACACAGTCCCACATAAATGGACTTTGAATCCACTACCTTCGGATAAACAAACGGACACTTCAAAACTGACCCACGATAATTTAAGCACATACATTTTTCCTTATATCCGATAGCGATGTAAAAAATTCAATTTGTCGATTATCCAAAGTAAAAAAAAAAATCCCACTAGACCCGCCATATTGGAATGACCTTCACGGCTGACCAATCAGAGAGAGGATAGCCGGCTACATAAGGAAAAATTAGTAACGCCATTTCGTATATTTTTAGAATAAACCAACCATTTTGATACATTAATAGGTTATTAAGTATGTTCGTTTTATTATGTTATATATATACAACATTATGCGGTTGGCAAAGTCTAGTGGCAAAACTTATCGTCACACAATTCTCTCCTCTTTCACGCTCAAACCCGCA
Source organism: Dione juno (assembly GCA_037127375.1). Lineage (NCBI taxonomy): Eukaryota > Metazoa > Arthropoda > Insecta > Lepidoptera > Nymphalidae > Dione > Dione juno. Next base: position 1,135,460 of record JAXRJS010000107.1, on the reverse strand, counting down.
TATAATAGCACAGTGGGCAGAGAACGCGTAGTGTCAAGAACACTGTATACTTCACTTTCGTTAATCGAATTCGAGGAAACGCTTATTTAAATGAACTCACTAGCTTTAGTTAAATGGCAATTGTTGTATATAAACAGGAGACGAATGGATTAACGTAAAATCAAAAAAAAATCAAAATATTCTTTATTCAAATAGGCTATTACAAGCACTTTCGAATCGTCAAATAACACAAGTGTCAGTATTGTCAGTCTAACAGAAGCTACCACCAGCTCGGAGGGCAGTTCTGCTGAGAAGAGCTGGCGAGAAACTCGACAGTTGCTCTTTTTAATGTAAATATGTAACATAGCCTATAATAGCCCCGATAAACGGACTATACAAAACAAAAAAAAATCCAATTACAGCCAATAGTCCCCGAAATTAACGCGTTCAACGAGACAAAGTTTATTTATAGTAAAAAAAAACAGTAGACACCTCCTTGTAAAAGTGTAGAGAAGTGAGATTGGTACCAACAAATACCATTTCCATTGACACATACTATAAGTACCTATATACTTGTTTATATACAGCTTTACGGAGTTCAACGCCGCGCTTTAAACACAAGCCACGATATCGTCAAAAATAATAGAATATTTTCTATACTCTATTGCTATATTCTATAAAATATTGGAAACAGAAATTTTTTACAGTTAAAATTTGAACCCACACTCACTGCGCTCTATACTTTTACAATTTATATATAGCTGTGACTATCTATAGATCCATAGAATTCACTTTCGACGCAGTCATTGTCAAGGCCACAATTGTGCTTGGTTTGTTATTAGATAACCAATTAGTTACGGCAACGCGAACTTAAACTACCTATAGTCAACTTTAGATCGGTATATTTCTAGGAAAACGTTTACAATTTCGAATGGAACAGGATTTGAACCGGTAACCTCTTAGAAATCAAAAATCCAAGAGGCGTCCAAGAGGTGCGAGTTCAAATTAATATAGGCATAACATTTTTAAAATAATAAAAATAGATTTAGTATTTTCAAAAGAGTTTTGGACAGTTATGGTGTCATAGACAAAGACAAAAAAAAATTCCTTTATATATTATAGTCCCGAGCGAGGATTGAACCAGCGACCGTCGCTTTTACAGTCAGAGGTACCAGGAGTACAGGAATTGGAGGAGGAGAGTACAATTGTATGCAACTTTGTTCATGTAGATAGTGTCATTGCCCCGAGTTGGGAACAAACCCGCGACCACCAACATAATACCTAATATAACATAATTACATTTAATAAAATGAGAAATTTTAAATTACCCTCAGTACAAGATAATCATCTCTTAATAGAGTTTCTTAAGTAAAATTTAATTTGCTTGTAAATAATGGCATTTACATGAGAAAATGGCATTTACGTGTGGGATTATTCCGCTGCACCTACATAAATACACGGAAAGTGGAGAGATTAATCACTAGATATTCTATAGTTAATATATATATATATATATATATATATATATATATATATATATATATATATATATATATATATATATATATATATATATATATATATATATATATATATATATATATATATATATATATATATAATAGAAGTTAAAGCCAACTTCAATAGAAAGAGAAGCAAAATACCTACACACAGTGTTAAACAGACACAAAAAACCAAATACATAATCGAAAAAAACCCATACAAAATTCGACACATACACCTTTTCCCATAATTACAAACATTTTGAAACAGATGAAACTATAAAAAATTACTTAAAAAAAAAAAAACAGATCCTCCTATCAGATCTAATTTGGTATCCGATGGCGGCGTTTCAAAGGGACAGAGCGAGATAGACGGTTGAGATAGAGTATTGCTGTCTCGCTCACACGTATGGGAAATGATATAACTATTGGCTTTCCATGGGAATTCTAAGATGGAGAACTTTGATACGATATAAAAGTTGTTTAAGTTCCGCATTATGCAAAAGCTACGGTATCTACAATATATTCAGTCAGCAAGCCTTCACGCTGTATCCCGCATACCTATAGCAGGATAGACAGAGAGAACATAGTGTCAAGACAGGTCCGTTGGTCGAAAATGAGAAGGAAGGTTTTATTATACTTCATTTCTCGCTGTATGCCGCACATAATAGGATAGGCACTGGGAACTTAGTGTTGAGACTCTCCATTAGTCACTATATATAGCGGCGGAACTCAACGCCCGCGCTTTATTGATCAGAAATATGATAAATATATATACAAGCCCTTGAGTGTGAATCGAACCCAAAACCATCACGCTTAATCGCTTCAAAGTTCATAAGAGAAAAGAAACATCAAAATTAATTAAAAAAAAAACCTATCGAACCAGAAAATTGAGAACGGAGTGTCTTAACACTAGGTAGTTCCCTCTACTTACCCTACAAATATACGGGATACAACTTAAATATTAATAAATCTTATTTAACTTAAATACACTAGAATAAACCCATTTCAATTTGATGTACGGTCAACAAACATATCGTTTGAATCGGAGCGAGACAGGCATATATTACACGTAACGAGTGAGAAGGATAGATGATAAGCATCTAAAATGGCCGCTATATATAGTCCTTAATTGGAGTAAATTGACTTCACAATTGTAAAGGACAGGCTTAATACATTTATAGCAAGATTTCCAGATTCTAAATACATATGATTGTCTAGCAGATATATTTAAAAAAAAATCCGCATTTCTCCCGCCGTCACTTAGCACTAGGTTTCTTCTGCCTACGGTTCCCTCTGCCTACCCCATATACATACAGCGATACAGCGTGAAGTTAAAATAGTATAGTTTTGGACGCCGGGAAAGCTGGGAATGGAGTGTTTTATTACTATATTCTCTCTGCCGACCCTGCTTTTTGCGGGAAACAGCGTGAAACTTATGAAAATCATACAAATAATATTAAGGACCAGACCAAATTATAAATACGATTACGAACACAGATAACATATAACAAAAAAAGCAAATACAGAATCATGTAATTATACAAGTAAAGCCGCGGGCACAACACTAGAACTTATATATATATAAAAAAACAACGACTTTGTAACAGACAGACAAACGTTTGTCATGTAAATTATAATATATTCAATCCCTGAGGCCATTGGGCGTGTCTTCACTTAGCTATTTAAAAGGTAAAAGTCTATGTTATTATTGACATTATGGGTCACTACGCTAGAGATATTAAAAAAAAAATAGTCTCTAGTGACGCTGTTTTTTAGAAAAGGTCACTTTCTAAGCCAGAATAGAAGATTACAAATAACGTCTTTGAACATCGACTATAAGTTCGATTCTCAGTTATGACAATATATACTAGTTTTAGCTTTTTACTTGCGGTGGAATGTAAATTGACAGTTGTGTGTGACACATTCAGCAGGTACAGTGGGCTATATAGACACGATTAACGTGATGTGATATAGCCTATAGGCTATACCTTAACTAATGGACTAACCCAGGCAAAAATTCGATGCCTTCGAGAAACGAAGCTTTTTGCTTCATATATAATATTAATATAGATTCAAATATATAGCATTCGCCAAAAGTTGAGAACTTGCTTTAGGCGTGGGCGAAAAATGGAGGAAGCAGCTACACGGCCGAAGAATATATGTATACTTGAACGCACTAATCTCGGGAACTACTGATTCGAAATTAAACTACTGATTCGAAATTAAAAATTGTATAGGATAGCCCACTAGTCGAGGAAGGCTATAGGCTATATAACATCACCAATCGTGTCCTTGTCATCCACTGTATGTCTCTGCCTGATGAATTTGTCTTAGGTATGCCAATTTCCAACTGACTATGCAGGAAAAAAAAACACAGAAAATATAGTACATATATAAATATATATCCTGTCCCGCTAAAACACTATAAAACCTCTAACAACTTAAAAGAACACAGTACAAAGTCAGGACAGATAAAAAGGGTCGTAGGTTCAAAAAAAGGCCAACAAAATTGTATCACGCCTTTAAAATAAAAAAAAAAAAAAACATCTAAAGTCACAAAGAATCACTTTAAAGGGAAACTCTTAAGCATTCTTGGACAATACTTACAGAAAAAGTGTATTTAATTTTAAACCTTATTCCTTGGTAATAAGGCTCGAGTTCGAGGTAAACAAAATCTAGACGTTTTTTACATTGAACTACAAGGCTTGAATATTGGAACTTTGAATGTTATTTTGGGTTCACTTCGATATGGAATCGTCTTTTTATTTCAATTTATAAAAATGTCAAGGAAAAAAAAATGCAACAAATATGTGATAAACTGCTTTTTTATAGGTAACTAAATAAAAATACGAATATAAACGGTCGCAGCTTCGATTCCCATTTGAGGTCAGACCAAGATTTTCACATCATAGACAAAGCGCGCCTGTCAACAGAACTCTTAACATATAGAGTATAGGATATACGAGTACAATTATTATTTTTAAATAAATAAAAAAACAATAATGTCCAAGACACTAAAAACAGACGAATTTCTCTAAAACGCACAAATATGGAGAGATTTAAAGAAAAAAGCGCTACAAAATTACGATATTATCACTTTAAAAAAAATTACCAACTCACTGCTCTCTCTCTCTGATTACCAAATCAACTCTCAAGTGATTCTCACTTAATTTTGGGCCAATAGAAGAAATAGAAATAGCGATATCACCATTTTATTATATACCTTCACGCCGTATCCCGCACATAGCGAGATAAGCAAAGGTAAGCTAGTGTCAATCCCTCGAAACAGAATCGAACCTATAACCGTCGGGCTTACAGTCATTTAAAAAATAACGTTAATAAAACTTTAAACAGGTATCACAGGTTCGAATAAAAAATATAATTAATTCCCATTTATGGAGGAAGGCTATATATAGGCTATATTATATCACATAAAAAGATTTGCGTAAAATGAAAAAAAAAAAAAAAAAAACAACAAACAGTACCAACCAAACGAATGCACCTATTATATAACAAAGAAATCGTAAATTCATAGAATTATTATAGAAAATCAAACTCTCTGAGGATTTAAAAAAAAAAAACCTATACTCCAGAGTATAAAATTCTAATATTTTGACATTTCATATGTCACTTTGATAGATCTGATCGAATGTGACAGACTATATACAGCAATTTGATGGATTATTAGTATCAAGTTTTGAGCAATCATTTCTTTATCGCATCTCCCGCATTTTACGGAATATATAAGAGAACGGAGAGTCCACACCATAGTTAAGATTTTCTCTAATTCATTTTTACAGTTCAGCGTACAAAAACATCCCGCTCTCCGCATTGATTTATCACTATATAATCTTTATGATAATTTAGCAAGTGCCAATAGAAAGATTCTTTCCTTTATGGATAAAATATACAATTATATACAAATATACGTTATAGCAGAAATAGACAAGAGAGTTAAGACACTCCGTTTTCTAAACAACTTCGAGATATCATGTTTTGTTTTGGCGATATTCAATAGTTAGAGTCATACCAAAGTGAGAAAAAAATATTAGGCTACTTCCCCTAGAGAGGACCGAACCTAGGACCGTCGCATTTAAAAATTACAATCATATTTTATGAATTAACTCTTACTAACTCACTTGTGGAGTATTAGTACCTATTGCATCTAGCCTACCATTTGCATTTAGCCTCCGACTATAAGCCGCCACTTAACACGCAATATCTCAAAATTTGGCGGCAAAATATCTCAAAGTGAGGAACAGTAGCTTGTCTCTTAACACTAGATTCCCTCTGTCTATCCTGCTATATGCGGGATACAGCGTGAAGCAATTTTTTTAAATTTTTATAACTACCATTTTACCGCCGGCAGATGAGAATTATCATAATCAAGCCATAACACAGTAGAAACTAAAAAGCAAAGGCATAGTAAACCCAACTAATGGATAGCGAGTTCGAATCCGATGAAACATTAACATAATACCCATACATAGGTATTTCTATGAGCTGGTGCCCATCGCGTTGTAGGGAGATGAGCTCATTGCTCATGAGCTCAATGACTGGATAAGTTCTAGAAGTATCTAGACGGGCCGAGAACTCTTAGACAAGTAAAAAGCTTGTATCAAATATATTATTGATATTAAAACTATAAATTAACTTTATATTTATGTAGATATTTATTTTTTTTTAATAAATAGGCATTTGTATATAATTTAATTATTAAGCGTAAGAGTGTATGATGCATGACATAGAAGCAGGCATAGTGGGCTACAACGAAATATAGGCTATAGCCTTTCAGCCTTCCTCGAGAAATGGACTATAATAACTGGAACTATTACAACAATTTGAGTTTGTTCTAGAGATTACAGTATCTATTGTTGTTGAAATTTTTTATTTTTTTTAATATCGACGTTTCTTAAAGGGAATCAATCGATCCTATAGTTGAATTACTTATTATTATTAGTTTTTAACATATCCTTTATAGTACAAGTCGTAGTCCGTGACTTAGTTTGGGTGGACTATGCAAAAAAACCCCGTTTAATTCAGTTTCCGTATGAATAAAATACCCCAAATTACCCCCTACTCAGGGCAGATATATGCTAAGTAGCATTCCAGTACTTTTGACTGTGAATTGTTGGTCTGTCTGTCACGCAGTAAAGGATGCATTTATATATATATATATATATATATATATATATATATATATATATATATATATATATATATATATATATTGACTTGATTTAATAACCATATTAATAACTATTTTGTACTGAATGTATTAAAAAAAGTCTCAATTTTAATACATTCAGTACAAAATAGTTATTAATATGGTTAATAAATCAAATCAATCTTAATGGAATAAATAAAAATCCTCAAAAGTACACATACCTGAATAATTAAAACCACACACAAACAAACACAGAACACACACACAAAAAACTCCACTCTTTAATTCTAAAAAAAAAATATATCAGTTTAATCGATATATAACCTATATTCACTATATATAGATCTATATATAATCTGTACACTACTTTTTTAAATTTTCCAGAGCACAGGACACACTTCTATACAGGCCGAAGGCAAAATGTAGAACCTTTTTGTCCCTTACCTTACACACACTGTTTTTTTTTTAATTTCCAACCAATAAAGCCTACGAAACGACGGTGGGAGGGGCCTAAATCGATTAGTTTGGACGCGACTCACAGCATACAGCTATCTCTTTCTAACATATGTGGGTGTGGACGTTAGAATGAGATGTGTATATAAGGGTCTCGAAATTACTTTGGGGAAAAAATACCTACTTATTATTGGGTTATTGTATTTTTTCTTTGTGGGAACAGGATTAAGGTTTTATATCTTTTTAAATTGGATTCATACATACATATACATATATATCTTTATATAATATTTGTAGAAGTAAGTAGAGCCTTTGTTAAAAAAAAAACTTAAGCCAAATAAAAAGAAGTGGAATAATTACTTAATTTTTTATCAAGTTCTCTCTGCTTTCTCCGTACAAAATTATAATTAAATTATCACAATTAACAGATATCAGTGAAGACACTGTTAGAAGCTCAGCTTATCTTTTAACTTCTAACTTCACTCACGTGATTAACAGAACGTGATAGCTATATAGCTATATACATATATAAATGGACTTCACTCATATATATATATATATATATATATATATATATATATATATATATATATATATATATATATATATATATATATATATATATATATATATATATATATATATTTTTATAGCAAAAGACGGCACACGAGCTGAAAGGCCATCTGATGTTAAATGGACACCCTCGCCCATAGACATCTACACTCTGAGAGTATGAGGATGCGTTGCCAACCTGAACGTTGTAGAAGATGCTTGGTATACCCCCCTAAAAAGCCCTAAATGACATTGCTCAGGGAAAACATCAGGAGGTAGAGCATTCCATAGCTGGTCACCATGCCACGACAGAAGTATATAGTTATATAGGTATATAAGAAACAAGGGTATTTAGTCATATACATTAATATAAATAATAACTTTAAATCGACACTGTGTTTGTTTTAAGAATTTAAGCAAAGTAATATATATATATATATATATATATATATATATATATATATATATATATATATATATATATATATATATATATATATATATATATATACACATTATCTATACCTACATACTATCCAGTGGCGAAGTGTTCATATAACACGATTCCTATAGGGTTACCTTATGCAAGTAGGTAAATCTTAATAAATTTTCTAAGAAATATAAAAAAAACAAAATTTAAAGATAACAAGCAAAAATATTCCTATAAATAAATTTTATTTCATACAATATAAGCGATAATATATGTTTAAGTATAAACACTTTCTATATTAACCTGAATAAATTCCAGTTCTAAATTTTCCAAAAAAAAAAGTGCGAGGGTTCCGTATCTATTTCATGATTCTAGGTATTCCGCTGACGAAATTATTTAGTTTTTTTTTAATATTTAGTATTTATTGTTATGGCGGCAACGGAAATACATAATTTGTGAAAATTTCAGCTTTCTAGCTATCACGGTGTATTAGATACAGCCTGGTGACAGACAGACAGACAGACAGACAGCGGAAACTTAGTAATAGGGTCCCGTTTTTACCTTTTAGGTATAGTACGATAAAAAAAAAAAAATTATGTTTATATAGCTAATATATATGGATCGGTAGTTGTTAAAGTGGTGTAAGTCCATTTTAGGAATAAAATAAGACATCATGTCATTCACACTTTTGTGTATAAACAGTTTACATTTAAATTCTTCAAAAAAATCTATTTTTTTTACAATCTTATATTCATTGTAAAATTATGAGTTGCCTATATTTTTTAATTAACGTATATGTTCAAATTAAACATTCTTGGAAAAGGTGAAATATAACTTACACCACTTTCAAAATAAACGGTCCATACGAGAAGCAACTGTTAAGTTGGCTGTCAGCACTTCACACCAGAACCATCTTCCAAGCGACATGCTCATCAAGGAAATGTCTCGTAAAGTTTGTCTGAGGCCGAGAACGGAGTGTTTTAACTCTCCGTCATTTAGGTTCCCTCTGCTTACAAGCGTGAAAAAGGAACTGTTTTTGGGACATGCTCTTAAGTCTTACGTTAAATAAATTGGTAAAATCTTTAAATTAAAATATGGAGAATAAGAATAAAGTAAATTAGTGCCATACTTCTCTGCTCCGCCTACAAGTAGTTACTAAAAGAGGCCTTTAAATCTACAACAGTTATCAAAAATGATAGCCGAAGACTCTACGATAGCCGAAAAGTTGAGGAACGAAGGCCCTTTACTTCTTTGCCTCTAAAAATAGGGCACAAATTTAGTTTTTTCGCAAATATAGTAAAAAAAAGCAACGATCTACAATTACAACAAGTAGGTAGTTATGTATAGTAAATATTTTTTATAAACATTATCATAGACTAGTGCGAGCAGCGTTTTTGTGAAAACCGCTGACAGATGATGACTGGCCGCCATCTTGTGATGTCACGGTGACTCGAAATGTCTACTTCCGGTCGAGAAAGTGTTTTTAAAACGTACACAATGAGTGTGAAAGCTGGATTGAATTGTGAATTTTAAAATATTTAAAAATATCAAGATTATAGTGAAATTGGGAGTGATCTGGCTCATTAAGCTATATGTTTACATAATATTTACTAAAAAAAAAAAAAAAAAAACTTTGGAAGTCACGATTTCTGTACATTTACCTACATGAATCTCTCTCTCTTGAACCGGATCAAATGAAAATATTGAAGAATCATAGAAGACATGTGAAATATTCTATGCACTGAGCTAATATAATATTATTAAAACAAAGTTGCCATAAACAAAAGAATTGAATTTCATTGACATGAATACATAACACCTATATACAATCTATAGGATGTAATGTGCAACATCGGTACAAACCATTTTTAATTATTAGATATTCTATACTCAGTGACTTTTTTATAAAATTGTAAAATGAAAATAAAATAATAATAAAAATCAGACGTCGTGATGTATGCCTATGGGCTATAGGCTATAGCGTCCCTCAATATATGGACTATCAACACAAAAACATTAGTTCCTGAGGTTAGCGTGTATAGACAAACAAATTTTACCTATATATATATATATATATATATATATATATATATATATATATATATATATATGCGGGATACGGCGTGAAGCGTGAAACGACATGTAAGTAAGCACTAGATGTCTCTGATTATAGAGTTAAATAATAGAATATGTAGTATACTTTATAGTATGATTAAAAAAAAACATTCTCTACATCATCTTTGACATACTTCTTTATTTTACCAGTCGCGCAGGCATCGAACCCAGGACCACAATTACACAGGCTCTACTAGTTATTTACTTAAAAAAAATCTAGAAATAGCCAAATTATTTAAAACCGCTGATAGGCGGTGACGCAGGCGTGACCTTATGACGTCACCGTGACTGACGTTTATTTGAAAAGCTCCCATCGAAAGCTTATTTAACAGTTCATATTTAAATATAGTGTAAAGTAAGAATTTCTCTTACGTTTTAAAGTTTTCGCTACACGCTGTATATGCCTATATAGGTAAGTACATTAGACAGACAGAGAGACTAGTGTCAAAAGACTCTAATTTCCGTATAGATGCCCTTAGCTATGTACAGTGAAGTGACTTATCCCGCTATTATTATATACAAGATAAGTGTTCACGCTTTATCCCGCATACAGCAGGATAGACACAGAGACCATAGTGTCAAAACACTCCGTTCTCCACTTTCCGATAAATGATTAATTGGCCCGAACGGGAATCGAATCCAGTCCCGGTAAACGTTCAATTACTATATAATAGTATATTAGCTTTATCCGCGACTTCTTGACAGTTGTCTATGACACATGTCATGACACATTCATCAGGTACAGTGGGCTATATAGACTATTGACGTGATGTAATATAGCCTATAGCCTATAGCCTATCTAGATAAATGGACTATTGGATCAAACAAAACGTCTCAATTCGAACTAGTACGTTCCTGACATTAGCACTAAATATTAGGTATGTATAGTGATTTATAATATTATATTATTTATCGCGCATATAGCAGAGTAGACGGAGAGAAGGTTAGTGATAAGACACTACATATACCATACTTAGTATGCACGTACTAAGAGAGATTGAATACAGAATTTTAACAATAATATTTTTTTATTTGTTTAAATTTTTTTAATTATTATTGTCAATTATTTTTAAATTTAACTCTTTTTTAAAAACGTAGGTATATTATTCCATAGTAAGAAAATAAAAAATACAGTAAGCGTACCCATAAAAAATGTAACTTAGCTGGAATTTGAACCTGTTACTGTCGGAAGGCGATCAGGCGCTCTGACCACTAAGCCATGGGTACGTTCTCATCGCGCTACGTCGAAATTCTTATACGCTTGTTACCTTTAAATTTGACTCCAGTGACAATCAAACCCACAACCTGTGTGTATTTACAGTCAGTCAATCAGTCAGTCAGTCAGAACCTGTCCACTGGGACAAGATGGCGTCAATCGTTTCAAAACTAAAAGGTTCCGCATATTTTTTTCTAAAGCCTTCTTAGGTATATTGGAAGCTACTTTTTTTTTAAACCCAGGTACCTGAAGTGTTAATGACAGTAGTTATGCGGTTTTCTTCACATAAAAGTCGCCTTTTGTTTTGTTTCACAAAGGAACACCATCAAAAGATGTTATACTACAGTAGTTAGATGACTCGTATATTTTTATTAAAAAAAAAAAAAAAAACTAATATTTATGACAAGAATATACCTCAACAGCGTTTTAACACTAGACTACCTCCGCTGTATCCTGCTTTATGGCATACAGCGGGATACAGCGTGAAATTAAAAAAAAAAAAAAGTAAAAAGCACCTACCTTACATACATATACCTACGCATTTTTTTCTATTTCAAACAATTAGGTACTCTCATTTACCATCACTAGTACCAAGTAAATAATAAAAAAATACCTATGGCGTTGAAATCAGCCATTCAAAATGCAATCAAACGAATTTAAAGGAAAAGTTAAGGCGGGATAAGGCGTGAAACTAACACGCGTTATCTTGCACAGAAACGCCATTTTAACGCTTCTCTCACGTATAACGGGATAGGCTTGGTATACCATCCCATACTTCGATCTCGTTTTTATTCTTCATAGTAATAACATTAGTATTACTTAAAGAAACTTAAAGAAAAAAAATTTTTTTGTTGTTTTTTTTTTAATTATATTTCAATCCTTAGTGTCAGATTAACACTTTAAAATTATAAAATATAAAAAAAAAGCATTCTCTCTCGCCAAATGATTGTTCTCTACAATAATCTTTGTATAGTGGAAATTTGTAAAAATCTCCCTACAGAGATGCTGACAACGTAATAAGCTGTATAAAGCATATAAGAATGTAGACGCAACGGCTTACTTCTTTACTTCAATAGTGAAGTTAGTGAAGTTAGTGATAAGTCACTACGTTCACTACTAACTACTAGAGGACACTACTAAAATACTTATATAAATATAGCCATACATCTCTCCGTGGAGGTGGAGTTGACATGGAGACAAATGCTCCAACTCAAGAACTTTAGCGTAGGTTACCTATAGTACATTTGGTTCTTCATTTTCTCCATAAATTCTTCACATTACCTATGTTTTAAGAATGACTTCAACACTCATAAATGCATAGTAATTCCTAGCTAGCTCTTTAATGAAAACGGGAAGCTTTTTTATTTTGTTACATATATTTATAGCTTCACGCTGTATCCCGCATATAGCAGGATAGACGGAGGGAATAAAGTGAAGTGAAGACAATGCGTATTGAGTGGTAGATACCAACGTATAGTTTTATCTTGTTACCAGAGCAAGGAAAATGAATATTCACATTGTGCCCTGACGAGAACCAAACCCTCAACAGTCGCGTTTACAGTCCAACACTGTGCCGCTGCACGACAGCCTATATATTATATACTTACATACATATATGTATATATATATATATATATATATATATATATATATATATATATATATATATATATATATATATATATATATATAAGAAAAACCCATAAACAAGCCTAGTACAGATAAAAAAAGTAATAGGATCCAGAACAAAAGGAAGATTAATAGAATCGCTGTTTTTGTGATATCCTGCTGGTTATAAGGTACGTTGCACATTAGAGGGACATATATATATATATATATATATATATATATATATATATATATATATATATATATATATATATATATATATATATATATATATATATATATATATATATATATATATATATATATAGTGGGTCGATTTTTGTATAGTAGCAGTTTCACATGTTTTTAATAAGTTTTTTTTATACTCTCTAACCGGCCAGTAACGTCTTCCCGCTCTTTTGATTTTTTTTCCTATTTATTTTTCGGTTTATGGTACTGTTACCCATATAGAGATCTATGAGACATTATTTGTGTAACACAGAGTCAGTATATGCTACGGCCGATCTAGACCGTATGAGATTAAAAGTTCCATTCCAGACTAAATCAATATAAATAATTAATATTTCTTGAAATGCCACAAGTGTTACATAGTACGTAAAACGTTATACACATATTCCCTATAGAAAGTGAAAAAGTTAAAAACTCTCCGGCCTCCGCTTTCTTCTCACTTGGCAACACTTCGTGGGAGTGGCTCATTGGTATGAATGGCGGAACTCAACGCCGCACGTTATCTAAGAGCGGTGTTTTTTGCACAAGATTTTCTTTAATGTTTGGTTTAGTTCATTAGTATTTATTCATTCATCATCATATAAGCGTCATTTACAATTATTTTGTAAAAAAAAAAAACAGAAACATATTAAAATCAAAAAATGTAAAAACGATCCCTCTAATGTGCACATGCCCTAAAAGTCTATTAAAATAGATCAAGGCAAATTCAACCTTATTCTCTGCCACTATAGTCCGAAATCCAATATCAAAAACGACAAAATTCATTAACCATACCAGAAATGTACCTGAAAACCATCCACACAAAAGTAACCCCTGTATATAGAATGTAGAGCTGTTTTTACCACCTCCAACCCTGTTACAACAAGAAACACCCTTATTACACACAAATTTATTGCAAAACGCGCTCTATTCACCGGTAATACGTTCTAAATTGCATTGTCCATACAATCGCTCGTACAAATCACAAAAATTGGAACTCTATTCCGAGAACGGGACGACATAGAATCGCTTAGCAAAATTTCAAAACCCACAAACATCACATTGTTAGGCGAATATCAGCCTAATTTCTAAGACATTATGGATGATAACATCAAGATAAAACCTTCTAGTATTAAGATACTGTGTATTGATTAATCTAACCGACCAATGGGGTGGCGGCAGGAAGCAAAATGGCGGCCGGCGCATTGCCTTTAATTTATTACGTATTGTATGGGAGGCATTAATCTTTTTCCTTTTATAAATGGTCGGGTGTTTTATTTTAATGAAACTTGGGGAGCGCCATTTTGCTACAGATCCGGGGAATTTGCTTGTCGGTTTTGTGGTTCGCTAATGAATATTACAAGGGGTAGCAGGTTCATTTCTTTACCGTCTTTCTGGTAAGACAACAAAGCGTGGCTTTGAGTTCCAGCCAACACGCAAATTTGGACGCAACGTGGGAATGGGTAATAATATATATATAAGAACCCATACACCTCTACTTTCCGATAGAATTTGCATTTTGAGTAGCGTAACCCTGAAATAAAAGAACACTTTGTCCAACGAACGTGTTTAGATATAGGTAATCTTGGCTTCACGCTGTATCCCGCATATAGCAGGGTATACAGAAAGCACACACATAAGAATATTCTCGATCTAGTTAAGAGGGCATTAGTTAAGTTCCATCTCGCGGTAGAAGAAGAAAGAAGAAGTCTCCAAAGAAGTACCTATGTAAAAAATATAAATATATCCTCAGTTAACATAAACGCTGTCAATTAAGACGCAGAAGGGTTCGATTCCCATGAAGGGGAAAATAGTTATTTCCATTTTCTTCGATCTGGCAACAAGACCAAAGCGCGGCGTTGAGTTCCGCCACTCAACACTGCCTCGAAAGGCGGAAAGTAGGGAACGGAGTGTCTTAACACTAGGTGCCCCTGCCTACCCTACTACGTGCGGGACACAGCGTGAAGCTAAAAAAAAAGTACTCATATAACCTTCTTAATCGCGGCTAATGTACAAAAAGCGGAGAACACAGTGTATTAACACTAGAGTCACTATCGCCACGTATAACACTTCTACATTTACTACTACTACTACTACTACAGTAGTTATTTACAACAATTTCTTGTATTTTCACTGTTAACAAGCATTTTTTTTTTTATTGAACTCACCATGATGTAACAGTTCCTAGAAATTGATTATCATCACAA
>JAXRJS010000107.1:997500-1115000 GCA_037127375.1 Dione juno | reverse complement strand
ATCAATGCTTAGGCTTTATCTTTATACCAGAGCGAGGATATGTAACTTCATTATCCCCTGATGGGAAGTAAACCCATAACCGTCGCGTGTACAGTCAGAAAACGATTTCCACTATATGCGATACAAAGCAGAAGTCTCATAAACATCAAATATACAATAAGATATATAAAAAATAATAATCTATATATAAAAAAAAATTGAAAAAAAAAAAATATTCAAATCAAGGGTTGCAGTTGGTTACCCCAAGCGGCGCAGAGCATTTGTCTCGTGACGTAGCGTTTTAACAAGTTCGATTATATACCAACACTAGTGTATACACGCGGCATCGACTGACTTCTAATATACAATATTATAAAATGATAGTCTGTCTGTATGTATGATGTGTGTTTGTTACGGTTTCACGCAAAAGCTACTGAACGGATTTAGATGAAACTTCACAGTAATACAGCTTAAATATCCGAATAGCATATAATTTATAATAAACAAATATATATATATATATATATATATATATATATATATATATATATATATATATATATATATATATATATATATATATATATATATATATATATATATATATATATATATAAAACACTTCCGTGACTTAGTGACTGACATACTACGTGCAGGCAAGTATTGTGCTTGCAGAGTGTGGCTTTAGTGTAGGGATAAGACGGAGAGAGGAGAGACCAGAATAACGACGGAAACGGAGAGAATTGGTATTTTACGTTTAATAGTCCACGCAAATCTTGTTGTATTACATCTTGAATGTATTTGTGAAAACCGCATTAAAAAACGATATATCTATGTAGGTATGTGCTATATATAGACTCTGTAAAGATTACGGTCAGCGTTAAGTTACGGTACGCAACTAAAAAAAAAAATTGTCGAACGAACTAAACCTTACTAGCGACGCGGAACTCAACCGCGCAACACGCCACGTTCTGTCATACCAGAGCCTGATAATTTGACAACAATTCATCCCTCTAGGCGGAATCGAACCCACGACGCTGTTAAATTAAAAAAAAAACACACACAATTATAGCTTGACTTCTACACGATATCGACTAAATTAGTATGAATATGCGCATGTTGTAGGAAGTGGACGTATTATGGCGAAAGAGGGGCCACATTTATATAGGGGCTGAGCCCTTATATACTATGAAATATAGGGTGTTGCGATATCGCTAATAGTATCTATATACAGGGTGTGTGTTATAAGTGCTTTTTGTGTAACGCCTACTGAGTTCAATAGTATTGAGTTTGTATGTTGAAATTTGTAATTATTTTATATATTTAATTAAAAAAAAATAAAAAAATAAAAAACGTATCATATCGTATTCAAATGACTTGTCCCTTAGATCAGCTCCTCCAATAAAAAAAACACTTGACCTCTAGAGCTCTATATTATTACTATAGACGTATAACTAGATTAAGACTTGTCGTATTTTAGTTTAGGAAATCTGATAATACAAAATATCTAATAAAAAAAAAAAAAAATATATATATATATATATATATATATATATATATATATATACATATATATATATATATATATATATATATATATATATATATATATATATAAAAGAGGACCGTCGTGGCGCTGAGGTACAGTGTCTGTCTGTAGACGCGACGGTTTGTGAGTTCGATTCCCATGAGGTAAGAATGAATTATTTTCATTTTCTTCGCTCTGGCAACAAGGCAAAGCGCAGCGTCGAGTGTTGCCATCCAAAATTCAATGCGTCGAATGGCAAGTATTGGGGGTATTCCTCTGCGTACCATGCTATGTGCGGGATACAGCGTGAACCTAAATATATGTATACAAGTATATAAAAAAAAAAAGTAACTTACCAGTTTCTGTATCGACAGTATAGGAGAGTCCTGCCCAAGGGTCATCCTGTTGAATAGAAATTATTCCATATATGTCATTTCGATAAATCATAATCTATCGAAAAATAATAATAGCAGCGAAAAAGCTCGACAAGGCTCGGCAAGCTATCACGAGTTCCGCGTTCATACATCACAAGCGCTTGCCTCAAGCTTCATTTAATTTGACACATATTTATCACAAATACAAAATGTGACTGGCCCCAGCAACAAGCACTTGCAAGATCTCGCAAGCCAAGCCAAGCCAAGCACCCCGTTCACACACTTGTCGACAGAACAAGAAGTTCATAAATACATATAATTGAAACCACTATCCAGTACTTGACGTTTAAATATTTCATATTCTGTGGCCCAGACTATCTGTCACTTAGTTAATTAGTCAGTCATTGATTAAATTAATCTGTCAGTCAGGTAGGTATAAGAAACTACTGCAAATTCTCGCTATATATTAATTTGATTAAACAATAATGTATTTAGTAATAATTTAGGTAAAATTAGCTTTTTTAAATGAAATGTAAGCTAGAAGCAAAATAAAGAACATACCTCCTTCTCAGGTTCAAGCAGAGAGGCCTTCACTTTCTCTATCTTCTCCGTCTCTTCCTTCTTCTTTTGGATCTTCTCTTCGGCTAACTTGAGTTCCTTATCGATTTGATCATCTAATTCCACCTTTGTGGCCGTCGGCCCCTCCTATTAATACAAGGTTTATTAAAGCTTTATGTTAGTCCCATATATATATATATATATATATATATATATATATATATATATATATATATATATATATATATATATATATATATATATATATATATATATATATATTGCGTGAAGACACTCCGTTCCCTGCTTTCCGCCTTTTGAGGCATTGTGTATAGACTAACTGAAGTCAACGCCACGCTTTGCATTGTTGCCAGAGCTATGCAAATGATCTCTCATTCTCCCCCATGGGAAGGGCAGTTGGCTTGATCGTAAGAATAATTAATAATTAAAAATAAGAATATAATCTTCTCATGGAACATAAAATCGTGGGATCCGAACCCACCATCAAATCTATATGACATATCTTCATACTTATATACTTCTATAGTGTTTCAGCTTCTCGCTATATATTCCGGCAGAGAGTCTATTGTAGAAACTAAAAGCGAATAAAAGATTCTCCGTTTTCCTTAAGAATTAAAAACGTTATAATTCACAATGTATTGAGTAGCGGAGCTCAACGCCGCGCCTTATCTTATCCTAGCGCTAAAATGAAAATAAATCATTTACTGAAGCGGGAATCGAACCCCCAACTGTCGCGATTACTTAAAAAACTTAAATTTTCTAAATTTGATTCTCCCACCACCGTGTCGTATACAAAAAAGACCAAAAAAAAAAAACACTATACCGGCTGCATGGGATCCTCGAGGGAGAACCCCATATCCACATCTTGCTTCCACAGCACCTCGATCAGATCCATATCCTGGAGAAAGAAAAAAAATTAAATAGGTTGCCTATGACACATGACATTCAGCAGGTACAGTGGGCTATATAGAAACTATTAACTTCATATAATATAGCCTATAGCCGACCGTGATAAATGTGTCAACCAATACAAAAATATTTTTTCAATTAAAATGCACTGTTAGTTCTTGAAATATAAGTATTCGTAACACTTGTATAATATAATATAATAGCTTCACGCTGTATCCCGCATATGGTAGGGTAGGCAGAGGGAACTATAGAAACATAGTGTTAAGACACTCCCGTTCCCAGCTTCCCTCCACGCCGCGCTTTGCCTTGTTACCAGAGCGAAGGAAATGAAAATAACTCATTCTCCCCTTATGGGAATCGAACCCACAAACCATCACAGACGTTGTGCCATTGCGCCACGACGGTCCTGATTATATGTAACATTTATATAGATTTAAAAACCTCCTTCTACATGAATTAGAAGCCACACCTAATTCGTTCAACATATAATATTTTTTTAAAAATTTGTACCAGTAGTTGCTGAGATTAGCGCATACCACCAAATAAACTCTTCAGTATTCAGTATTATTTATTAGTTTAGTTAATAAAGCACCCTACCGCCATCTTTAGTGAAACCGAGGAGATTAAGTTTCCAAATACCGTTCATAGATAGCGCCTTAACTTAAAAATTACTTGTAGCTACCACTATTCGCCGATAGATGGCGCTTACACTCCAATTGGAAATGGGCCTTTCCAATTAAAGAAATACATGGCTAAAGAACTCAAATAAGAATTTAAAAAGTTATCACTTTTATATTCTAGCAGATAATATAACAAAACTGTCAACTTTTTTTGCAATATCTTTTACAACTGGCATTATTCACATATAAAAGAATACATAAATACATACTTTTTTATCAAAGATTTTTTTTATTTCCATATACTCCACAGAGATGGCGCCACAGATAAGAAAAAATTAAAGCAAATAAATAAAGTAATAATAATATATTGTGAATGATATAAACACATAACGTTGATGTGAGACTTTAAGTCCGCCCCCCCTCCCCTCTCCAAAGTGTATTTATAATAATAATTAATATCATATATGAAACTATCTCGTCTCTAAATGACAAGACAGACAGCGTACAGGTCACAGGCCTCCTCGAGGAGGAGGAGCGTTAAGGGAGGATTTCCTGAAAATTCGATGAAAACGGTAAAAATAAACAAATATTACGTTTTATAGTATAGAAGCTCGTATAAAATAAATTAATAAAAACGATTAAATTAATAAGTGCTAGCAAGACGTTTTAGATTTTATTAAAACTTACATACATATAAATAATTATGTCTTAGCCTACATATTCATAGCAAATTAAAATAATCTAAAAAAGAAAAAAAAAAACCAATAAAGGAAGACAAAATGAAAGTCTTTGCCTAATTTAACTTTAATTTTGCCATATTCTATATACAGATGGCGTTAGCCACAGATTATAATAATATTCTAGAGCATCTGATTAGTACCGGCAAGGTCGCCTCCGGTCAAGGTACACCAAGGTTGTTTTTAAATTTTTTTACGACGAAAAAATGTTTAAAAAAAATACTTCACGCAAAATTGTAAATATGTAGTAATATATTAGTCATATGCTGTTATTGATTTATGAAGTTTTCACGCTGTATCCCGCATACAGCAAGGAAGGCATGTGGGACATATTGTCAAGGCAATTTGCTCTCGATTCTACATCCTAACTCAGGAATTTGCCACTAAGCCATCATGACTTCAAGTTACATATAATCTAAACACATACCAACATCGAGAGAGAGAGAGAGAGATAGAGAGAGTGAGAGAAAAAAATGAAGAAATTAACGAATTAATTAGTTATTTCGTAATCATTCTCAACTGTCAGACGAATTGCCGAGCTGGGTCCGTATATTAACATATAATTGACATATAACGTCAAAAAGTGACTTAACAGAGAGAGAGAGAGAGTAGCCCTCTCCTGTCTTGCATAATATACATATATAATACATCATATATATATATAGATAAGAAATATTAAATATAAAGACCTTAGTCCATATCTTTTTAATAATGACTCACTCAAGAACACACCACATGATACAAGCTATATATATAAATATATAATAATTTACACATTTAAATATTGCACAATTATTGCGTTTGACACGTATGTCAACAACAAACAGCTGTTAACAACTAAACGTCCAAAAAAAAGTATTAGAAAAAAAGCGGAGTGTCCTAACACTCTGCCTATCCCGCCTTATATGCGGGATACAGAGTGAAGCTAAAAAAATAAAGAAAAAAAAAAACAACAGTAAGGAGTGCCAATTGTGAAAACGAAAGTTAATATATATTGTACTATAATGGCGTTAGATCATATGAAAAGAATCCTATTCCAATACGGTTTTTTTTTTAGCTAGTGTTGAAACACTCCGTTTTCTACAATTCATGAACCCGAGTGACGGAACTCAACGCCGCGCTTTTGTCTCCAATGACTCAGTTGTTAGGACAAATGATACGGTTAGCAGGTACAGTGGGTTCCATACAAACGATTAACGTGATGTTATATAGCCTATGTGATGTTATATAGCCTATAGCCTACCGAGCTAACTAACTTTAACTTAATAGTTCCCGAGATTCGCGCTTTATTTCTAACAAAATCATCTACTTTATTTCATTAGTATGGAAAATAAGATTGTTTTTGTAAACACATTCTCCCCATTCTCCCCACATGGGAATGGAACCCGCGACCGTCGCGTTTACAGTTGAATACGTTCACAAGTAAAAACAAGTAGTAAGGAGCAGGTACCAGGACTTCATAGCCAACCGAGACATTATTACTATAGAGTACACTTGTATACGACCCCCCTCCATGGGAATCGAACCCGCAACCGTCGCGTTTACAGTCACTACGCTAAATTATAATATAATAGAATACATATAATCAAATCTGAAAGACAATATTAGTATAGACATGAAAATATTAAAAATGTAAAGGTCTTTCGAGAACATTGAACCTATGCGCATCCTCGTTAGTCCCGTCCGTCCTCAAATATCTGGGTCGTTCACATCTTTGAGAGAGAGAGAGAGGAGAGGTAAATTGCCTCTACATTTACACAAAAAAAAAACAATATTTTTATTTACGCTAGCTTTTACATGCGACTTCAATCGCGTTATCAAATAAAAAATTCAATGAAGCAAGCTTTTGATGTAGAACAGTCCATTTATGGACGAAGGCTATAGGCTATATAGGCTATATTACATCATGTTAATGCTACAAATAAATATAAGATTAAAATAAATCATTCTCATATTTATTTCCATTGAGGCCCTTCACTAAACACGCAATATCTCCAAAATAAGGGAACGGAGTGTCTTAACACTGGGCTCCCTCCGCCTACCCTCTTATATGCGGGATACAGCGTGAAGCTAATTTATAAAATAGAACTTCTTTATATCGATTACAACATTTCAGACGTTTGTTGAACCACAGTAGACAGGCAACGGACTGGTCACCTTTCGACCTCACCAAAACATATCTGGATGAACTTTCTAGAGAAATTATCGGTCAAGTGGGAATCAGATTTGCGCATGAAGGGTCCCGTACCAATACTTAACGTTAATATTTTGCTTTTAATTTGGACATTTAATGTGCTTGTATTGGGTTAATTTTTTTCTTATATTGACATTTGTCCAGCAAGCGGAGAACGGAGTGTCTTAACACTAGGTTCTCTCTACTTATCCTGCTATGTGCGGGATACAGCGTGAAGTGTAAAAAAAAGGAACTTAGCCTTTAAACATTTTCATGGAAAATATATTTTATATTGTTAACTCGACTCTATCACAGTTTATTTAATATGGTATTTAAAAGTAATCTACACGGTTGTGGTTGCGATCCTCAATTAAAGGAAAGAAGAGAAACATTATTTTTCTTTCTCCGCTCTGGTAAACAAACAGCTACTAGACACTAGCAGCTCGAATACCAGCGCACAGCGGAGAGCAGAGTGTCTTAACACTAGGTTATATGGAATGCACTGTCCAAATTTATACAGCTCCAATATCAAAAGGTTGTCTGTCTGTTGATGTACTTTTCTGTTTTTTTTTTTTTTACATATTATGTTTATTGTATTATGTATGCGATAGCCTGGACCTGGAAACTGGAACGTTTATCCCGCAGGAGGTAGACAGAGACGAACCTAGGACCAACCAACGTCAGTGGTCAAATATAGTAAAAAAAAAACCAGTCCTCCAAAAAAAAAAAAAAAACCAATTCATTCTAAATTGCCGAAATGTGATCAGCACCACATTTTTTTTTAAAACAACTTTAACTCCTAATACAAATATATTCGGAACCGATTGGAGGAATTAAAACATCCTGTATAAACAAAACTATCATAAAGTATATAGAATTTTCTTTAGGCTAGGCCTTACGATGACTAATTTCAGAAGGAGGTCAACTCGTGTATGATAACTGGGTCAGAGTACGCCAAAGCAAAAGTGGTATAACCTGAAAACCTTCACGAAGTAACATTTTCTTATATCCCACATATATAAATAAATAAATAGATAGCTAAATTAGTGACACAACACTCCGCTCTCTGCTAGCATGTCAGAAATTATTATATATCATTTAAAATAGAACTGTGCGTGTGCCTTTTTTTATTATAGGATCTTGTAGGATCAATATATATTAGTGAAACGAGCGAGTCTTTATAAGCGAATGAAAGGCGAAGTTAGAATATCCAAAGTGATAAAACACTTTGTTTTTCCAAACCTAAAACCCTTATATCGCACATTATTGTTGCCAATTTCCCGCTTTATCCACACTCCGTGGAGAGTGAAAGAGAGGGAGAGAGAGAGGGAGAGACATACACAACAGGAGTGAGCTATTATCAGAAACACATGTCAGCTACTTTCATTTTATCTGAGTTCATTCACCTCTATTATCAATGGCAAAAAAAAATTATTTAACATTTTTTTAAGTGAACTTATCTATTTAGTAATAAATACGATAATATAATTCATAATAGGAAAAATCACCTAAGTAACAAAAGAGTGACGGTTTCGGAGAGATACGTCACAACTTCATAGACTATCTAAAATGTGGAAGGCAAGAGGATCTCACATGTATTATGTACGAGTGTATACATAAAAAATTACAATAAACGTTCTGTATAAAAAAAAAACCAATTCCAATTCAACGTATAAATAATACAGTGAACTTTGGTTTCAGCTATCATCGTTCAGGTGCGTGCAATAAAATTCAAATAACAATACAAATATATCAATAAAACTAACCTCTTGCGTCAGTTCGTCACCACTGTGATGACCTTCATCAGGCTCCAATTTCACATCAGGCACGTCCTTGTCAGAAGATACATCCATCTCGCTCACACCACTAGAGCTGGCGGAAGTGAAGCTAGTGCTGGCTCTTTCTCTCTTCACCCCTACAACGAGTTCCTCTTCAAACATCGGTGCCAGTTCATACACTTCAGCATCAAGAGGTGTGTTTTCTAGAAGATATTGTTCCAAGTTCTCCTGCTGTTGCTTTACATCCAAAAATTCCAAATCATTCTTGAGTTCCTTCACATCATCAAACAGTTCTTCATAATCCTGAAGGTCTGCTAGATTCTGATGAAACACTGAATTTGGTTCCCCAAGTTCCAACTTTCCAGCTTTCGCCGAAAAATATGGTACGAAGTCGTCAATCGCATTGTCACTGTACAAATCATCTTCTCTTTCTTGTTTTACACTCACAATTAGATCTTCCTCAGATTCTGGTTCCTTTTTGATCTGCATCTCGC
Organism: Dione juno; assembly: GCA_037127375.1. Lineage (NCBI taxonomy): Eukaryota > Metazoa > Arthropoda > Insecta > Lepidoptera > Nymphalidae > Dione > Dione juno. The sequence continues at coordinate 1,105,829 of JAXRJS010000107.1, read as the reverse complement.
TTGGCACCAGGAATTCGTTTACATCGAAAGAGCGACTTGATATTTCAGCAAATATATCCGACTCCGTATGATTCTGCAAGAAGTCCGCTGACAGCGTGACAATCGCGTCTGGTTGGTCTTGGTCGTCTTCTTCAACTTTCACTTCCTGAGCGACATTGTCATCCGACGAAACGTTGTCCTGAACAGTTTCATCGTAGACTGTCTCCTGGGACAACCCGGGCGCGACTGTATCGGTCGCAACATTATTTAGTAAATATGTATGAATCGAACCCTGATTATACCATATCCGCTCATTGTTTTCCAAGTAGTTATAACGGCCGAGGGAGTTAAGCTCTTCGAACAGTTGCCTTTCGTAGTTCATCAGTATGTGGTCCAGCGATTTAGGGTGGACATGTCGAGGTCTTATCAGGGTTCGAGCTTCATGCTCCAAGGACCAGTCTGATCCATTGGATATGTGAAGACCAGCAATCTGCTGCGTCTCCAGCTCGAGGTACTCCTCCGGGTTGGATTTTAAAAGGCTAAGGACTAATGCTAGGCGGAGAAGCTCATCTCCGTAAAGTTTTTTCAAGGCGATCATGTTTACGTTTCGAACCTAAGTTATTCAGTCTTTATAAGGGTTGAGCACTAAGAATATGAGATCATAACCAAATAAGGTTTTTTTTATAATAATTTTATCACTGGGCTGAAGTCAAGTCCTTGTTTGATGACTATTTTTTTTAATTTCGTTGATCTTCTTTTTACGTTTGTCGGGAGACATTGTGGTACACTGTCACGAGTGATTTACAGCATGTTGGTAAATAATCACGCACATCTTGCTCGTACACATTGTCACTGAATCACTGGGATAAATGGTCAGTTTTTTTGGCAATACGCCAACAAGTCCACTAGTTCTCGGGAAACCTAAACGGGAAGATAATGCAACCTTGAAACGGCAGTCTCTAACAAAGGAGATAAAAAAAAAGTAATAATACACATGTACATATATACTAGAAAAAAATTAAACAAATTAAAAAATAAAAGAAAGAAATCATCCGTCTGAACTATTTACATACATTTAAATTCGAAACAAATAAACTGAATTATTTATACCAAGAATACGATTAACATTTGACATATTGCTAATAAGGCTCACATATATCGCGATATACGCATGAATTGGGCGCGAAAAGAGAAAAAAAAATATTACGAATAAAGGCTGCAAAAATTGGAGTCTTCGCCTAAATTGATAGATATATAATCTGTCAAATAGTGTTCCCGCGTTCCACAGATAACGATTAATCTTTGTTTACGTTCCGTAACGGCACGCGCGTGCGCGCTCGGCGACGCTCCGTAATATACTGCGACGGAACACAAAATGAGACTGCACGCCGTTCATTGACCAGAACACTTGGCCTTTAAGTCATACCATACACACAACAAATCGCACTTGAAAATTTAATCTTTCTTTTATCTTTGTATATTAGCATATTTATTTTGTAAATATATATATATATATATATATATATATATATATATATATATATATATATATATATATATATATATATATATATATATATATATATATATATATATATATGTGAGTGTGTTGCGTGGCAGCGGCAGTGACAGAAGTCAACTCTCCGATTTCTATCTCTATAAAAGGAGAGTGGAGAGATAGTAATAACGTATAAACACTTTTTATACCTAAACACGGATCATTTCAAACTGGTCGATTAAGTCAAATGTGAGTCACAATATGACGAAATACTTCACTTTGTACTGCGTTTTATTTTTTCAAACTATACTATAATAAAGAAAATTTAGATAATATTTTTTTGCTTCACGCAGTATCCCGCACGTAGCAGGCTAGGCAGAGGGTACCTAAGTGTTGAGACACTCCGTTTCCCGCTTTCCGTCTTACGAGGCATTGCGTGTTGAGTGGCGCAACACAACCTTGCACGTTTCCAGAGCAAGGAAAATTAAAAAAAAAATCATTCTTTGAAATTTTATATATATAATTATTAATTATTACACTAGCTTTAACTACGAAAGTATCTTAGATTTGTATTGTATAGTACAGTTTGATCGAAACGATTAACGTAATTCAATATAGGCTATATATAGCCCATAGCCTACCTCGATAAATAGACTATCCAATATAAAACGAATATATTATACGAAACAGTTTCCAATATTAGAAAGTCAAAGAAGCGACATGCAACAGCATAAAAAGTGGGAGAAATCGGAGTGTTCTATCACTAAATCCTAATGTCAAGTTTAAACAATGATAACAGCTTCAATTCCCATAAATTTTGGGGTCAAAAAAACAAGATTGACCCGTCACTAGACACTATATTACACATAGACATTAAATATCTATATTTATCTGTCATACGTCACTTACACATGTTGTTAGGAACTAGAACTAAACGAAGTTAGTAATCTATAAACGATCAACAGACGCGGCGTGTGCCTGATTGAAGACAACGGTCACGGATTCAAATCCAGTTTAAAAAAAAAAAGCTTTTTGCGCATTTGCCCGCATATCTATAGCAAGATAGACAAGTGGCAACTTTCTCATTCTCAATCTTTTATTCATTCAATTGATAATATCTCATTCTTCTGCGTGGGAATGGAACCCACAAGCAGCGTGTTTAGAATCAGATGCGGTGCCGGTGTGCCACGACGGCTTATTTTCATTTCCTTCGCTCTGGTGATAAAATAAAACGCGGCGGTTTCGCCTCTCAACTAATGAAAGAAGACCTCGAATTTATCAAAAGGCGGAAAATTGGACGGAGTGTCTAAACACTAGGTTCCCTCCGCCTACCCTGCTATATGCGGGATACTGCGTGAAGCTAAAAAAAATATGGAATAATTAAAAAAAATATCATAACACATAGAAATATGGTACTTCAGATAAGAAGGACATAATAAAATTATAGCCAATAAATAATAATGGAAACTAATCTATTGTAAACGTCACATCGATTGTTATAAGACGGCTTATTATCAAAAGAAAGTCGATATACAGCCATAGTTTAGTTTTGAAAACATTAAATTGGTTTTATATTTCACTAGACTTTACTTGCGGTTCCGCCCACGTGGACAAATGAAAATACTTGAAGGCCCGAGGTAACTCTGACCGCAGGTACAGCCTATATATATATAGATATAGCCTATATATAGCCTATCTTGATAAAGGGACTATTAAAGATATTTTTATATTTCTTATTCGTAACAGTAGTTCCTGAGATTAGAGCGATCAACCAAACAAAATCCTCAGCTATATATCCAAAGAAATATGGCTTAAAGTATTATAAATACTATAGCAGAAAACTAAATACTTAAATAACATATTGATGGATTTAAGAGAAAATTGCAGGTGATGTACATCTCTAAAATACACGTCTCAAAGAAAACCGAAAATTATTTCCAAAAAAAAAACAACAAAAGAAATCAGTAGCACAAGATCAAAACACCGAAAAACACGGAGAGACGCCAAAAATGTGGCATGAACCATCAGCCGGTGAGAGATCAGTCATATTCGCCTCCAGTCAGAAATATCCAAGAGCGTGCGTATTGCAGCCGAGTTTACTGCCACAGCGCTGTTTCGTGCCTTTCGTTTGACATACAGGCCATTTGCACATGGCTTGCATCCAAGACGTGTCAACATTAATTTTTCCTGCACAATTGAGGGTATGAACGCAATAAACGATATTTTTGGAGTATCGGTACATAAAATTCTCAAATTTCTAAGGAGAATCGAAGGATAAAAATATATATTATCTCCAGATATTGTAAAAGGAGAGAAGAGAGTTCACACAAGAACAGTTACATATAAAGAATAGGTTAACCAATATGATATATTAACGTAAAAATAAAAAATTTTCAAAAGCAAAGCAAGCCCTACTTTTGTGTTCCAAATTCCAAAGCAATCCACGTGTCGATCTTCGTAATAAGGAAACGTAATCATAGATAAAAATAAAGTGCAATATGTTGCGCGCGCGCATTCAATTTTGCTTTAGATTTATGTTTCTTTGTTTCGCTTTTGTTTGTTTCGAACGATCCCATGTTCTGAAAGGATAAATCTCTAAAAATAAGCTTCTTGAAAACCCTGAAATGTTTCAGAGCAAATTATTTAATGTAAGGTCAGTATTGTTTTAAATTAGCCATTTCCTCCATATTCAGGGTTGGGTTTGAAAAATTTAGGTGTTTGTACTGGCATTGCCACTGTCTGACTGACTTATTAGAGTATAAAATTTACTTTTAGCACTATATATATATATATATATATTATATATATATATATATATTATATATATATATATATGTAGGCAACATGCATACAGATAAAAAATATGGCAAACACGACCTGATATATAAAAATAACTAAGCGGTAATCGAACCTGTATCTCCATGCAGGTGCGACTATTAACATTTCAAAAGCTATCTAGCACCTTGACTGACTTTGTTCATCTAAAATTAAAGTCAGGTCATCGATTTCTAAACCTCCAATAGAAGAAGGTCGAACGTAAAATGTTACGACTTTTGGGAAAATATACACACGTGTTATTTTTGGCGTTACAAAGTTTATTTTTATTCTTCACGCAAAATGAAGAATGTTGCATAATATATATATATATATATATATATATATATATAATATATATATATATATATATATATATATATATATATATATATATATATATATATCTATATATATATATATATATATATATATACATATATATATATATATATATATATATATATATATATATATATATATATATATATATATATATATATATATATATATATATATATATATATATATATATATATATGCATATGTTTGTCTGTTACATTGTAATATTTTAAGAGAAATTTAATTTGAAATGAAATAAATAATAAAAAAAAATATACTTGTAATCTGGTAATATATCTTCTGGAATATCTCAAGTAGAAATCAGAACAAATACAAGCAAAAATATAAAAAATTACATTGCATGTGCTTATTTGCTTTATATATATATATATATGTATATATATATATATATATATATATATATATATATATATATAAATATGAATATAAAAAAAAGTATAAATATAAGAATTTATGAATACTATTCATAATCAAGCTCATACTATCTTATCAGTTGCATTCAGCTGGCATATGTTAATAACACAACAGGTGTATAACTAATTTGTAATATGTAGACATTTGCAGTATAGGGCTATCATTCCTTCACGCTGTATCCCGCATATAGCAGGTTAGGCAATGAGATGCTAGTGTCAAGACGCTCAATATTCCAAACTTGAGTGATAGCAAATTGAGTGGCGGAACTCAACGTCGTGATTTCTTTTACTATTTTCCTTCAGTATCTCAATGGGAGGAATAAATTATATTTATCTTGAAAATTAAGAAAATACGAAATCTCTTAACAAAAAAAATCCCTCTGCGTACTTTGTTATATACGAGAGCGTGAAGGCGAAAAACAAAGAAAGAATCGGGTAGTGTGTAGTGACGTCATAAGTCAGTAGCTCCGTATTAAACTCTATGATGAACGTGAACCTTAAGATTATGATATATTGAATATTATTTAACGTGTTGTATGATTTTCTATATTGCTATTCACTAAACAGATTGTACTTTAAAACTATTGGAATTATTACTATTACGTATTTAATAGAAGAATATTTGGTTTGTATTTATCTCCTGGCTTTTCCTGCGCAAATTTCGATCCCACTGGAATTCTGAGATGAAGATATTGATTAGCCTATAAGTTGCTACACAATCTCCTCTATCTAAGAGTTAAAGTTCCATAAAAATCGGTTCAGCCGTTCCGGAGATATGGTCAAACGTAAAGATAGACAGACAGACAGACAGACAAATAATTATAAATTGTATTTTTGTGTTTAAGTAACGCGTAAAAAACTATATGCACTTGAAATAAACAGTTATTCCGATATCACAAACAGACACTCAAATTTTATTTGTATGTATATATTTATAAAAAAAAACAAAAACATATTCCATGTAAATAGGTACTATTTCAATAATAAACCTGCCTTTACTCGAAACGTACTAACGAGCCTATGACGAATCCGATATTCCACAGTAACATTGAACATAACATATCAATCCATTACAAAAAAAACCACATCTACTGATAAGAATATCACGCTAGTTTCAAGTATTAAATTAGTCACTTCATATTTGGTTAGCGTGAGGAGATCGGGCAGTGGAGGCTCCGTAGGCTTACCCTCGTATCGTAAATCCCCAGGCACTGCTCTAATATTTATTCACTCAATAATTATTTACATTTCTTCAGCCTAGAAGAGAAAACTAAGCGGGTTCTCGGATGGAGAACACGCCTCGGCAAGCGTAGCGTTGGACGTCCTCCGGCCAGATGGGCCGATGACATAGAGAAGGCGGCAGGTAGGGACTGGATGGCGAAAACGGGAGATTGTATCATGAGGGAGCCCTACGTCCAGCGCTAGTGCTATAGGCTGCTGTGATGTGATGATGACGCAATTGATTTCCTCCGATTTTCCTCCGATTTGACTGAAAGCGGGAAACGGAGTGTATTAACACTAGGCTCCCTCTGCCTACCCCGCTATATTCGGGATCCAGCTTGAAACTACAAAAAATAAATAAATTGGCACAGTTTATCCATCTGTCACGCATGAGAACAAGTAATTCACTTTCACAACTTTTCCACTTTCTAACACATTATTTATATATATATATATATATATATATATATATATATATATATATATATATATATATATATATATATATATATCTATATATATATATATATGTAAGAAATTTCATTATTAAAAAAATATAGAACTCTGTATCTAGTTTCTTATCCATTGTTAAATATTTTTCTCAAGCTAAATGATAACGTAATAAAAAAAGATTGACTGGGGCCGCAGGGGAACGGTGTTTGACCTTAAACTCGACTAACAAAAAACAGCGACTGTGTCATACGGACAGACAGACACAGACAGACATAACAGATCTATAAGGGGTTCCAAGTTTTGACATTTGGCTACGGAACCCTAACAAAGAGCGGCGTTAAGCTCCGCCACTCAACACGTAATATCTTAACACTAGATATTCACAGCCATGCAGGAAACAAAGTGAATATAAATACAAACTTATACCTCACAATCTTTACATTGGCCGTTGAACTTCAATTTAAAAGTCTAATCAAAATGGCGATATTAATCGTTGCGTTTCGCGCCGAAATTTACGTCATTGCAATGTTTTTTAGACGCCCGGCAAAGGTTCAAGGTCACACAGCCGTCGCATTCGTACATCCATACAACAGTTACATTATAAAGACTTTATCTACGCTTCGATAGACTACTTACCAGTATGTACATATTAAAGGCAATCCTTTATCTCTCGTGGATTATTTGATATAATTTTAAATAATTTAAAGGTCTTCACCCTATTACAAGATTAAGAATTTTATTTAATTTTTTTTTTTTTTAAATTGCTTAAATACACACTTTATATACTCTGAAATCACACATCTTAGAAGTAACCTTTTCATTGATAGAACATGTCGCTACTACCGTACACCAGTTCGGAAGACAGTTCTGCTGAGAACAGCCGGCAAGAACCTCAGCAGTTGCTCTCTTACATCATCTATCTCTATATCTATTTTATCTATTTCTTTTAAGCTATGAAGCTCACAAGATTCTAATCTAAATATATATATATATATATATATATATATATATATATATAATATATATATATATATATATATATATATATGTATGTATATGGGAGGCAGGTGAGTGTTGTTGGCCTGGAGTCCTCTATAGCGTCACCAGGTTTTGAAAGAGACTGAGCTGGTAGAGCATTGAACTCGTCTAGGCCATATTTTTAGGAGTGCCAGTAATAAGAGTCCAAATAGTCCGCTGTGAGACACGTACTCCAAATTGCGAGCTTCGTTATTATATTGTAAAATAAATACTACTATCCTATCTTTATATGGACATTAAGTAGAATGTTTTACTTGTATTGTATAAAGTCACAGGCTATGGTTCCATGGAGCCGAGCTCAGCCTAAATATCTAACTTAGCTTATATAGCTTTTAGGCTGAGCCTATCTATTTACTCTTAAAATATTTAACTTTGGTATTAAAAACTGAACTCCATACCAAGAAAGCAGTTCAAAAGCACTAAGCCACGATAGTATAATAAAACTTATATGAAAACAAGTGCATCCATCAGATGTTGTTAACGTCTTACAGTATAGCGGATCCTACATCGAAAAACAGAAAATTTTATACAAATCAGTTCCATCTGGACTAGACTAGATTAAAGTGGAGTATACTGACAAACAAATATATATATATATATATATATATATATATATATATATATATATATATATATATATATATATATATATATATATATATATATATATATAAAATACTAAACAACACTGGTCGCAGTGGACCACCTTGTACCACAAGTTAAGGACATTTCAATTCTCATTAAACTATCTTTGCCCTATTGAGATATATAAGTAATATTGTCAGGGTTGTATAGCCAATTGAAGTGTATTTTATTTTAATATTAAAAAGCTGAAGAGTTTGTTTGTTCCACCTCGCTAATCTCAGGATGTGAAACATTCTTTTTGTGCCACTTAACCCATTTATTGAGGAAGGCTATAGGCTATAGTACATCAAGTTATTTCAATGTAGCTCACGGTACCAGCAGACAAAGGCAATTTGGGTAAGTTCAATATTATGATTTTTTTTTATTATAAAATAGTTTAAAAAAAAAAATTACATTTTTATTCCGTCCAAGGCGTCATTGGCAAGGACGTCAATTTGACGCAATACTCAATATTCTATCATAATCGATATCAAAAAGGTGAAATTATTGTATGAAATCCTTATATAGAGAAGGTGGAGCCAATATTTTTTTTCTTTTACCGTCCAAGAAATGAGACCAGCACGCCACGTGCTTGTTACAGCCATAAGGTGTAACAGAGGATTATAAGCACATATTGACTCAGTGGTCAGAGCGCTTGGGGTCTCCAAGGGGCGCGGATTCCAATCCCGTTTATTGTTCTTTTTTTAATGTGGATTAACACTTTAAAATTGTTGAAAAATAAGTTGATTAAATCCATTCAGATCAGTCTGAACGTATTGATTTTTTATTATATGAATTATTTCCATTCTCTTTGCTCTAGCAACAAGACGAAGCGCGGCGTTAAGTTCCGCCACCCAGCACGCAATGTCTTGAATGGTGGAATGCGGGGAACGGAGAGTTTTAACACTAGATTCCCTCTTCCTACCTTGCAATATGCGGGATAGAGCGTGAAATAAAAAAAATACTTAGTACCAAAAAAACTATGGCACACATTTTTATTAATATCGCTAATATTCAAGACAGCCCTATATAATAGACCATATGTTCATCCTTTTTAGTCTACGTTTGACTTGTCACAGATTATATATGGCGCGAATGGAACAATAACATATATGGTCACAGATATATTGTAGTATCTGTCGCATTCAACTTATGGCGCAAAGGCTGTATTATAGCTAGTATGGTATTATAGCTAGGGCCATTTCCTTAAAATAATATGGTCAATAAAATTATCTTGTACTAGCTTTAACGTGCGACTTTGGTCGTATGGAAACAAATAGAAATCGCCAACAGCATATGATGACACATTGAGAGAGAGCTAGAGATGGCTCCAAGACATAACTCTTTATTCAATTTATTTATTTTTCGAATTAGTAGTTCTTGAGATAAGAGCATTTAAACTAACAAAAAAATCGGCTTGATAACATAAGTATAATCAAAAGCACGATGGTTATCGGTTCAAATCAATTGGAAACATCAAGGCTACGTTAATTTCAAAGTCCAATTTCCACAAATAACATCTATTGCTGACGTAGTAAAAAAAATATATTGATAAATCATTCCTCATTTCCACTTTTTACATAAATCACTATGTCTTTGGGAAACGTAGTGTCTTAACACTAGGTTCCCTCTGCCTACCCTGCTATATGCGGGATATAGCGTGAAGCTATTCTTTTTTACCACAAAAATGTATGAAAATCCAACGTTTACAATATAAATAAGTATCACCATTTCCCAAAACAGGAATTGAACCCACAACCTGCATGTTCAATCAAAAAACAATTTAACTTCGCCAGGATGATGTTACAACAATATTTGGCATAAAATCCAAGATATTTAGAGCGATTATTTTAAAGTGCAGATACAGAAGCTGCATCTCAAGGCTTGAGCTGCCCTTCACGCCGTCCCAGATTTCAAAGTCTGTGTAAAGTGTTGTAACCTACATTTTCAAATATATATATATATATACCTAATTAGTGGTTTCAAATCCCAGACGAAAATGAACTATTTTCATTTGCTTGTTCTGGTAAAAAAAAAACAAAAGAAAGCGCAGCGTTAAGTTCCGCTAAACACCCACAGACAGAAAAAATTGAGCAGAATATGGGTAACGTTCTTCTATCCGGCTATATGTGCATAATTAAAAAAAAATTAGCTAAATACTATATAAATATTCATAATATTGTACAATTGTGGACCAGATATGTCTATTATGATAATGTATTAAGCTCCGTAAATTAACATGTAATAATTCAGATGATATTGGAGATGGTAAAAAACACAGAATATACTTAAAAAAAAAAAACTCACTAAATTTGAGGCTATTACAAGCACCTTTGAATCAATAAGTCAATTAACACAAGTGTCAGTATTGTCAGTCCCACTAGAAGCTACCACCAGTTCGGAGGGCAGTTCTGCTGAGAAGAGCTGACGAGAAGCTCAACAGTTGCTCCTTACTTTCACACTTTATCCCGCAAATAAAGCGGGATAAAATATACAGGATAGGTAGAGAGAATCTAGTATTAAGACACTCCGTTGACAGCTTTTCCTAATTCCTTAGAGTGAAGAACTCATATTACGCCTAACTTAAAGTCTGTCTACAAAGTCTCTTGAAGACAAAAAGTCCAAAGAAAGCTTATTTTAAACGAATTTTTAAGGTATGCCATATCCGAAATACCCGAAAATAATAATATAAAAAATAATATAGAAAATAATAATAATACCCGAGATAGCATAAGCAGCTCTTACCACTAACAAACTTAATTCTTAATATTAACAACACCGGTTTCGATTCCGATAAACCCAAAATCATAAACACCCGACTCCAACTTCGGTTCCTATAAAGTACTAGCGACATTAGCATTCTGGATACGGAACCCCAAAAAAAACCGAAGCTCTACATATCCTGAGCACATTGAAAAAATACCGCAAAATTTCCCTAAATAGATTTTGAACCTAGACAACAACAAGTCTAGACTTCTTTAAAATATCAATTTCAGACTTACACCTCTTTATCCGAACCTGATATAATATAGAATGTGGGACAAGTAAATATATTAGTAAAATAATTTGTGACGCGTGTCCTTACAAAATAAGGCAAGGCCGTGTGTTTTATTCATTTAGAATGAATCGGAGGGACTTACGTGGGTGGCGGGTGACGACTCTTCGTCTTTACCTATTCCATATAAAAAATACAATAAATTAAATATAAAACTCAATTAAAAAAAAAGCATTCTTAAGCATTTTGACCTTTTGTAACAATTCTCATTTATATAGAAGAAATTGATGAAAAACTAAAAAAAAATTAAACGTAGCAGCATTCGAACCCGCACCATTTGTTTGTCGTCAAATATGTCATTAGTTCTAAACACGCTTGTTTTATACGTCCGTCACAACTTTTGCTAATTAACATCTCTATAGCATCTCAATTGTCATGTCGATAAAAACGTTTAGCTTATATATATAGAGCTTGGTAGGTTTCCAAGAGGCGTGGGTTCGAGTTTCGTTAGGTCAAAAATTTTATAAGTATGTATAAGTTTTTGAAAAGGTTCATGAGACGTCATTTAATTAACACAATATATATATATATATATATATATATATATATATATATATATATATATATATATATATATATATATATATATATATATATATATATATATATATCGTCCTACGATAGCCATTTAATTTTAATACCTTAATATCACTACCAGAAATAATTTTTTATCTAACTTCCCTTTACATTTGCCAAAGGTTACTATTAATAATGACTACCTAGAGGACCCGTTGTTGCTTGAAACACATGTTGCCATAGCAACGTGTACGTCACTTTATACACAAGTGTATACTGTTAAACATACGCTAGTGTGTGTAATGTTATATTTATTGATTTAATGTACTTTATAAGCATTGTTATAGAACAATATTAGCGTTCCGCACTTCTCCTACACACACACACGCACACGCACACACACACACACTATAAGTGTGCCATGTCATGTGTCATACTCCTCCGTCCGCGTTAATTTCGTAAAAAAGGGGTCCAAATCATACGTTAACTTTAATTCATAAACTAGCTTTTTGATCGCCTGGACAAAAGAAAATTAGATATTTTTTAGCTTCACGCTGTATCCCGCATCCCGCACATAGCAGGATAGGCGAAGGGAACCTAGATACGTTTAGCAGGTACAGTGGGCGTCATACAAACGATTAATGTGACATATCCTATATAGTGTATAGCCTGCCTCTATAATATTAGTATGGAAAAATAAATTAGACAATTTTTTTTTAATTTATCTCTTAAATATCGTGTTATATGCAGGACATGTATGAATCTTACTATTATTATATATGTGAGAGCGTGTGTATGTATGTTTGTTCCTTTATCACGCAAAAAGTACTAAACCAATCCAACCATCCAATCCATCAGAATAATATATGGGCTGGACAATTTATGACAAACGAATGCATTGGAACACGGATGGGAAGCCCACTGGCGTGAAAAAAAAATTGCCACATGTTTATAACAAAACATATAGAAAAGCACTTAAACATCTCACATAAGCTTATAAAATGACATACGAAAAAATTAAAAAAAAAACCGATTTCAAAGATGAAGTCATCTAAATAAATTAAATCAATGACACCATTTACACTCAATCCTTTAAACGCCTTTACATAAGTACATCGAACCCACACCCACTCTTGCCGTTGTAATTAGCACTTCACGATCTAATGGCAAAGGGGCACAGCGTACGTCTGTAAACCGATATGGTAAGAAGGAAGAAGAAGAAGAAGCGTTGAGTTTCGCTATACAATAGGCACTATCTCAAATTGACAGGACAGTGGAGAACGGAGACACTAGACACTAAGCTTCGCGACTATATTAGAAAGAAAGGCATAAACATAAATTAAGCATTATGTAGCATGGACAAAGATTGGGAAGTCTCAATCAATACACACGCGTTTTACTAAAACACACGCGTCTCACTAAAAACACTCGCATCTCACTAAAAACACACGTGTCTCACTAAAAACACGCAGATCTCACTAAAAACACACACATCTCACTAAAAACACACACATCTCACTAATAACACACGCATCTGACTAAAAACTACCTATCGACTTTTGAGTTCACTTACTCTCAACACGCAATATCTTGAATTCAAACAGAAAGCTGATATTGGAGTGTCTTGACACTAAATTCTCTCTACATACCTAGCTACATATATGCGAGATAATAGAAAAAAAACAAACGAAAACCTTAAACAATTGAATTGAAAGAAACAAAATTTAAATCACTGTATGACTCAAGCAGTGAACGACCTAAACACAATAACCTAATATAGTAATCACATATAAAAATTACATATTTTTTATATGACACTAGCTTCTCGCCCCTGGCTTTGTTTAAGTACAATTAATTAAAAAAATACATTCTTGCTTTTTATTTATACAGGGAACTACTGACCCAAAATAAAAAAAAACTGTAAAAACTGTTTTTTTTTTCCTTAAAGTAGGATAGGCAATGAGAATCTAGTGTCAACACACTTCGTTCTCCGCCTGAATTTTGATTTATATATATATATATTTATTATATATATATATATATATATATATATATATATATATATATATATATATATATATATATATATATATATATATATATATATATATATATATATATATATATATATATATACATATATATATATATAATATATATATATATATATATATATATATATATATATATATATATATATATATATATATATATATATACTATATATATATATATAATATATTATATATATATATATATATATATATATATATATATATATATATATATATATATATATATATATATATATACAATCGCCACTGGAACGAAAAAAAACGAAATTTTACGTTTCATAGTCCACGCCAATGAAATTCCAGGCTATACATAGCTCGTATGCATATAGTCCACGTGCTGGACTCCAATCACAGCCACATCCCTCCCAACGGAACAGTGTCCGAACACTATGTTCTCTCCACCTACCCAGCTATATGCGGAACAGAAACAAATACAAAAAGAAATTACGTACACATACGTTTTTGTATAACTTATAATAATAATATATTTAGAAGAGCCATTGAACTCGCACGTCCGACCGGTCGCAAGGACGTTTCAAAATACGTCTCTTTTTACGCTAAAATTTTGTTCTAGATCGTCTGAAATATACAGATGTTACGATAAATATTAATTATTGGTTCGATTCCCATAATGGGGAGCTGTATACAATTGTACTCTATAGCAACAATCTCTTGGTCAGCTATGAAGTCCTGGTACCTGCCACTTGTCCCAAACAATTGTACTCTATAGTAACAATCTTTCGGTCAGCTATGAAGTCCTGGTACCTGCCACTTGTCCCATACAATTGTACTCTATAGTAACAATCTCTCGGTCAGCTATGAAGTCCTGGTACCTGCCACTTGTCCCAAACAATTGTACTCTATAGTAACAATCTCTCGGTCAGCTATGAAGTCCTGGTACCTGCCACTTGTCTCAAACAATTGTACTCTATAGTAACAATCTCTCGGTCAGCTATGAAGTCCTGGTACCTGCCACTTGTCCCATACAATTGTACTCTATTACTCTATAGTAACAATCTCTCGGTCAGTTATGAAGTCCTGGTACCTGCCACTTGTCCCATACAATTGTACTCTATAGTAACAATCTCTCGGTCAGCTATGAAGTCCTGGTACCTGCCACTTGTCCCATACAATTGTACTCTATAGTAACAATCTCTCGGTCAGCTATGAAGTCCTGGTACCTGCCACTTGTCCCATACAATTGTACTCTATAGTAACAATCTCTCGGTCAGCTATGAAGTCCTGGTACCTGCCACTTGTTTCTCCTCAGAAACGTGTTTAACTATAAACGCGACGGTCATGGGTTCGATTTCCGTGACTGGTAAAAATTAATTTTCATTACCTCGCTAGCGTAACAAGACCAAGCGCGGCGTTGAGTTTCACAACAATACCTTCAGTGTCTAGAATATTAAGGAACTGAGTGTCTTAACACTGTGTACTCTCCATGTATCCTGCTATATGCGGGATACAGCGTGAAGCTTAAAAACTTAAGGATAGCGCAGATATGAATATTGCAAATAAATATTATACCTATTATAGCTTTTAGCGCCTTATCGATTATCCTTGAAGACGATTTATCTTAGACCCGGCCAAAAGCTTATTTAAAATTTAAAGAAAACATATATAAATTTGAACGTAGCGGGATTCGAACCCGCGTCTCTTGGACGGTTATCAAGAGGCGCGGGTTCAAATCCCGTTACGTTCATATTTTTGTTATTATTAAGTTGTGCGATAGCGATGCAAATGGCGTGTGATGGCGTATTAAACGGGATTAAGATCGTAGAAATCGTTAAGAAATGTATGCAAACATATATAAAGTTCCAAGGGATGACGTATATAGATAGCGTATTAAGCGGGTTCCACGTTAAGACAGTATACTTCGCACACAGCTCGCTCACATCGTATCTAATTGAGCATTTTTGTAGAAAATTCGTTTAAAAAATCTAATTTTATGTCATATATTCTTATTACTTGGCGAATCAGCGAGCGAAAACGCTTAGCCGGATCGGCCACTGGCCTTTAAGCAGTCAGTACCGTTACTTTACACTTTACTTGGTTAAATAAAATATTCGTTGCTATGTTACATTCTGATGAGATCCGCTGATTTTTCTTTTTAATCTTTCCTCTCTGATAAGAGTAAACGCGGCGTTATGTTCCGCCACTAGGCAAGTGGAGAACAGAGTGCCTTATCATTATTCTCTATTTAATTTATCAAACACTTGTTGCCCAGTTTGAATTACGTAATAATCTATTTATAATACAATAACAATTTACAAGGAGGACTCTTACATAGTACATATATGTAATTTACTCAAACACAACCCGGAAATAGAACCCCGACTATCCAGACAAATCCATTATATGTAGATGACAATGACGTGATGTATATTGTATACACACATACATACATACACACTCACACGCACACAAACAAAGATATTTCCTTAGAAAGTCCAAATTACGAAGAAGCTAACAAGTCTCGTATGCCAAGCAGCTCTGTCTGCCATACTAGCATTGGCAAAATCATCAGGATAATGATGTCGTGTACATCATTTTACCACTGGAAGAAATGGCTTGAGCTCATCCCACTGGGAACACGATGCTAAGAAGTCTTCGAGGTTTTAGTCGATAGAAACAAACCATAGGAGAGTCCCATATACGGGTTCACTGATAGACTAGACCTTATGATACTTAAGCGTAACTACCTTTCTTTGAAAGACACACACACACACATTAATTCTTCTTAAAAAGTATATTTTGGACATTGACATATCTACAACAAACAATCTTTTTAAAAAGTTATTACTATGTTTTTATTTATTTTACCTCAGACTTATTTGAACCTACACAACTAATGAATACACTTATATATACAGATACTATACCACTATTAAACAATTGAGTCAGTATTATTAAAATCAGTGCTTTCTTTTTTTATTACTATGCAGAATTTACTTCCATTGTTACAATTTCAGTGCTATATAAGCAGTTTAGTTAAATAATGTGTATACACATACACTGCATTTGCCGTAGGTAAGAATATATATATATATATATATATATATATATATATATATATATATATATATATATATATATATATATATATATATATATATATATATATATATATATATATATCCTCTTCTTTACAAAGCCTTAAAGTTGTTTTTTTTTGATAATTTATAGTTACTGTTAACAGATTTTTATACTGTATCCTAAAAAAAATATAAGTAAACATTATCAATCATATTTTCAATTTAAAAGAAATATGCTGGAATAATAAGGACATTCCCTTTTAATTTTTTTTTATTATTTTGCAAAATATTGAATAGTATATTAATAAAAAACTACAACTGAATGAAGGAGTTTCTAGTTAGTAAGTTTGCTCTATGTACACAGTTTACATAACTTCAATGTAAAGATAGAATCGCAAACCGTTATATACATCCTTGAGGGGCGTTTATGTAAAACAATGGATGTAACTTACATCATATTGATGACTGTTGATGATTTTATTGCTATTTAAAGAAAATGATATAAAGAAGAATATTTTAAAATTATAGTTGTGAGAGCATTTTTTTATATTCGTTAAGTTTAATGGCAGAGTCAATGATCCTAAAGTAAACAGGCTAAACAAAATAAGTTTACTTAGTGAAAAATTTGGCAAAAACAAATTATTATACTATTTTTTATCTGTTCAAAAGCTGTTATTTTTAACCAATAAAATTTATATGTTATAATAATTATTACTTCAATTATCTATTGAGATAATGTTGCAAGTTTATACAAATGCCCTTCACATAGATGTTATTAAGCTAATTTTAAATTCAAACAATAAAATTTTTAAGTACTAAATACATATAAACATATATATATATATGCAATGTTATTATACTTTTTATATTCTCAAGATATGTATCTTTTTGTGGACTTGCAAAACAATAGCTTTATAAATTAAATATATTTGACTCTGTTGAATAATTAACAAATTAGCCGCTAATTTTTTTATTGTATTTTACTCTATTCTAGAATGTCAAATGTTTTTCGTTAATAATAGCAAATACTATAATAATAGTATTTCTATGTCCTCACAAAATTAACCCTAGCTAAATATTAATATTTCAACAATATTTCTAACCTAAAAAGATAGTGAAATTAAATAAGTATATTAATTTAACAATACCATATACATTTGAAACTACACTATCGCTATTTACATATCCTTATTCACCACAAACTCGTATTAGATTCTGATAAGACCAGATAACATTCCGCACAAATGCACGCATCGCAACGCAAGTAAATAACCTTTGAAATGTATAAAATAATGTAATTTATAATTTGTTAGAGGCTGCCGTTTAATAAACTTTACCGCTCTGTTGCTTACGGGGAAAATACGAGGTGATGTAAAAACACACGGACACTCAACACACGATCGAAGTACGATTTAAATACTTGTTATATAACCACTACGGACCGGTATCACACTTTTTGTAATGTTTTCAAATTGATTTCAATTTGTTTCGCAATTATTCTTGATATTTAAAAACACAAATACGACGATATTATAGTAAATTCAACTTGTGACTGACTTCGCTTTGTAGGAGGACACGTCATTCTGACAATTGGAGCGAGGCAGCTGCAATGTTAGAGAGAGATGGCGATACGCCATCATTAAAAATGTACAGATGATTATTTATTTAAATAGTTTTTTTTTAATATTAACAAAGTAACGACTATTTTGCATTACATTGTTGATAATTTTATTTTATCTATCAATGTATTATATAATACAGTATAAAAGTAATTGCGTAGTAAATAATATATAGATAGTATTTGAGTATGCGTAGTAAGGTAATTGAATGCAAGAACATTTAAATCATTCATATTACATACTAAGTGTTTGTTTAGTGTATTTTTAGTTATTGTAAAATAAATTTATTTAACAGCGCCATCTTCTAACAAGAGGATGTACTGCGATTGAAAATATACTTTGTGTTACTTCACTAGATGGCTGAATACGTTGTTACTTTTGCCAAAACATCTTATTTACTTTTGTCTTTTATCATTTCGTTAATGGCTTTTTGTTTGCTTTAACGTTTTGTTAGCTTTAAAGGTTCAATACATATATGTATAATAATAAATATTTTGTCTAACCAAACCGCGAAAATTATAAATATAAATATTTGAAGCATAAACATTCTTTATAATTAGATTTGAACCTACAACAAGTCAAACAATGTGAGCATCACCAAGGTCAAGCACTTGTTATACAATATATTGAAAATTTCAATGAATATAAAGTTAAGTACAGCGTATTGTGACGTCATACTAAGAGAATCTATTGATTCTTATCACTCCACAAGTCTCCACATTTCCGCACGCTTAGAGGCCATGCGTTATAAGGATATCATGGAACTCGAATGTTTTATCTAGTACATGTGCTACCAGGCTTTTCCACGTCGCAAGTATGAAACTTCTTCTTCTTAGCATTAGTCCCGGCTTCGTTTGCTAGGGTCTGCCTTCCAACTAAGCTTATCTTGTATTAATTTAACTAAGTTCTAATATCCCGTAACTCGACAACGAAAAACGGCACCCCAAAACCTATAGAGCCACATTTTGCAATTCTAACTATGGAGCCTGGCAAGGAGATAGAACTTGTAGTACAAATAAAAAAAAAAACATCCAATATTTGGAAAGTCAAAGTCATAAGAAAACATTACCAACTTACATATATCTGCTGATCGTTATTCGTTTCATACAGAATTGGTGCATTCACCAAGACTTACAGTATAAATAAAGAAAAATTATCTAAAAATGTACTAAGCTATTACAAAGTTATATTTGCAGTTTATTTCAAACAAAATGTATTCATAAGCCCGCATTTTCAAGTTTCGGCTGATCTAAGCAATCATAAAATCGGTACAGAACCCTTAGTGTGCGAGTACTACTCGTAGTTGACCTATATCTGTTTATGAACATAATTAATGTTATAATTAACTATAAAAAAATATAATAACTTAAATCACATAATCTCTCTAACATATTATCCTTTACCAAGCAAGGACTTTCGTTATTAAAAATGAGAACCTCATATTCGTAATCCATTTCAGTACACAACTTTTTTAAAAAGCATATATGGCGCATTTAAGGCCCTGCTTTTAATAGCATTTACAATTTTAATGGCAAATAAAAGAAATAATTACTGAAATACTTTGTAATCCTTTACGTCATTCGTAAACTATAGTCTATAGTTTTAGTATCTGTGAACATCTAGTTGAGAGCTATTAGTCTACTCTAAAATATAAGATTAGGTAAATATATTCATAAATTAAACCCTCGTATTGGCTTTTATTATATAAAAGTCTTTAATCTATAATAATAATTGTATATGTACTAAAATATATAAATTTATTAAATGTATTAATTGTAGAAATAATAAAAATTAAAAATTATGCTTACCACATCTCGATTCGTATATCTAAATTTGAAAATTACTAAAATTGCACATCACTATAACTTTTGACGTTTAACTTTTACCGCCTTATCCACCAAAGCCACCATATATTAAAAAAAATAATATATAGATTTTTTGGTTATTCACAGTAAATATTGTGGTAAGTTTTGAACAGTAACTGTACAATTGAAATGTCTAAAGTTATATTTGTCATACATATATGTATATATATATATATATATATATATATATATATATATATATATATATATATATATATATATATATATATATATATATATATATAACTAATATATATATGTAACTGTACAATTGAAATGTCTAAAGTTATATTTGTCATACATATTGTATATGTATATATATATATATATATTATATATATATATATATATATATATATATATATATATATATATATATATATATATATATATATATTATATATATATTATATAATATATATATATATTATATATATACATATACATATATGTATGACAAATATAACTTTAGACATTTCAATTGTACAGTTACATATATATATTAGTTATATATATATATATATATATATATATATATATATATATATATATATATATATATATTATATATATATATATATATATATATATATATATATATATATATATGTATATGTTGCTGATAAAAATAGATTATTCCTACTGATTATGCATAGATTACAATCTTACAACTGAATTCTTTTTCCTTGTAGAGATATACTTTATAACCTACATAAGTTATTTTATTATTATTATGTAATTTTAATGTTTTTTTAATTTTTGTTTATTATATTTTATTGACTTTTTTTGTGTTTTGAGTGGCGGAACTTAACGCCGCTATGGGCGTAGGATGGGGTGGTTCGTGTCCACCCCAGAATTTCAGAAAAGAAGAACTTATATATATATATATATATATATATATATATATATATATAATATATACTATATATATATATATATATATATATATATTTACACATATTATTTCATATTATTACGTTAAGTTTAAAATTTTATACCAAGTGTTCGGTACAATTATTTATAGAACCAGCATTTACATATACAATCTGTGTAAATTTCAACTGTCGCACTATCACATTTCATTAGATATAGCCTGGTGACAGACGGACGGAGAGACATAGAGTCTTAATAATAAGGTCCCATTTTATCCTTTGCGTATAAACACCCTAAAAATTATAAAAAAAAAATTAATATTATAACGACTTACCGGTATATATTTTTTATTGACCGCGGCAATGTCCACGGGGTCTGGACTGAGGCTTCTCATGGTGGGCAGAACCTCGTCTATCATTGTTGATATATTTTCAATCTGTAATAAAAAAAAAAGGTGAAAACCTTATATCAAAGATTTAAACTTTTTAAATTTACTAGTGTCTTTTTAAACAATCTTGGAATTGCTGCGGAACCCTCGTTACACGAGTCCCGTGTCACACTTAACCGGTTTGTTATTTATATAAGAATATAGTGTATGAGGGGCAGTGTTATTTGACCCTAGTATCACGATAAGAGTCAATTATTATATAACATTTTTTTTTCTCTATCATATTATATAGTCCAGTCATAATTTATCAATGATAGCCTATGGGCTATATTACATCGCGTTAATCGTATCTATATAGCCCACTGTACCTGCTGAATGGGTTTGGTATTAGTGAGAGGTTTTAGTAAATTTAAAAATCTTTGTCGTTTATCGAGAAGATAGATAGATATTGGAAGTTTACGATCTGTATATAGCTATATAATAACTCGGTGTTTGTTTTTCTAGTAAGTGTTTGTTTTGTGTTGTCATATTAGTTAAGCAAGTTCCGATCCCCCCCCCCCCCACACTCCCCGGATCCTTCTGATCCTGAGTGATAATCATAGCCAAGTATCAATGATGGGATCAGGATTGCACTGACTCTGTCACGTGGCGATCATCTGCAGAGGAGTCATCTCTTGTTTGGACTAATGTTAGAAAAATTGATCGATCCTTAAATATTAGTTCCGGCCCTATCTCGAATGATCCTTCCTTATGGTTAGATGATTCACTGACAAATTGGCTCCCCCATGCGATTTATGCTCTAATTTTTCTCCAACATTGTTATCTGGTGAAATGGATGCATCTTTCTCTTATGATGAACTCGAAACTGCACTGAACGGCCTTAAATATACCAAACCTGGTGAAAATGGTATTCCGTATTCATTTATTAGTAAATTAAGTGAAAAGGCCAAATTTTATGTCTTTAAATTAATAAATGCTATTTTTGATACAGGAAACATCCCCAAATCATGGATATCCCAGTTAATCATTCCTATCCTCAAACCTAGTAAAAACTCTTCTGATCGTAATTCATAAATACCCATTGCGTTGTCGTTATCCAACTTTATCAAAAATTGTTCAACGGCTTTTAAAAAATCGACTGGAATGGTTAGTGGAAAGCACAAATATTTTACCTCCCTCTCAGTTCGGTTTTAGAAGAGGTATGGTTCTATTGACAGTCTCAGCACCTACAGAGATTCGAGTAGCCTTTGCCAAAGGAGAGTACTTGGTTGGTGTTTTTCTGGACATAGCTTCCGCATATGATAATGTTATTTTTCCGATACTCAGGCAGAAAATGCAACATCTGAATATTACGTCGAGGCCGACTCATTATATATGTAACCTGCTTATAAGCAGGACTATTTGTGTAAAGCAAACACTTCTTACTATGCCCTCTAGATTTCTCTGGGAGGGCATTCCTCAAGGTTCAGTGCTCAGCCCTCTGCTGTATAATATTTACACGCGTGACATGGAATTGCCTGTGAACATTTTTTGTAATATTCTTCAATATGCTGATGACATTGTTCTTTATTATAGTTCTAAATCGATAGAAGACATCACTTTTCGCTTAAATACTGCTTTGCATTACCTAAACCAGTGGTTTTCTGATCACGGCCTTGCATTGGCAGTAGCTAAATGTAAAGCGGTTGTGTTCGAAAAATTGAGTGATTCTGAATGTTGAAATTTATTGTGATGAGGAAATTATTACTCTTTCTGATAATGTAAAATTCTTAGGCATTATTCTTGATAAGCGTTTGAATGGAATTGCTCATACTGATTATATCATTAACAAGTGCGAAAAAGCTGTAAATGCCTTACGAGCAGTTTCTGGTGTGTGATGGGGTGCTCAAAAGCTAGCACACCCTTGTTCTCAAAAGCTATTGTACAATTCTTTAGTCCGCAGTCACATTGATTACGGCCTATTTGTATTAGACCCTTTTAATAAAGTAGCTACTGACAAATTGAATCGAATTCGATACAAATGTCTCAGAATAATATTAGGCGCAATGAGGTCTACTCCTACTATCGCACTAGAAGTTGAATGTGTTGATCCTTCTCTCCCTATCTGTCGCCAATATCTGTCCGATCGTTTTGTAAGTAAATTGTTTTATATCATCCCATCCCCTTTTACATAAACTGTCCAAATTAGCCAATCTTTCCTCCCCTCCACATCATCTTCTCACCTTCACAGATGCTTCAAAGCTTTCCAAAGAAGGCTGTGTTGGTGCAGCTTGCTGGATCCCAAAATTTAAAATTATTTTACAGTTCAAATGTCCCCCCGAATTATCAGTGCTTACAGGTGAGGTTGTTGCTTTATTGGAAGCAATCCTGTTCACTCTTTCCCATGACATTCGACAGACTGCTATTTTGGCAGACTCTTTAAGTTGCTTATTGGCTATCAAGCAAAAACCATTTTATAGTAGGCCGGGATTTTCCATTATTTTGAGGATACGTGAAGTATTGCTTTCATGTTGTCTGAAGGGATTGGTTGTATCACTAATTTGGATTCACCAGGTCCACCAGGTCACTCTAGAATCAATGGTAATGTTACTGCAGATTCCAGTGCGAAATTAGCTGTTTCTTGCGGGACACTAGAACATTTTTCCAATTCGGCCCATAATTTATTGTCACAATTCATATGGATAAGTCCTGGAAATGCTTCTGGGAATCGTCTAAACGTTTTAAAGGTAAACATTATGGATTGATTCAAGCACTGATACCAAATAGACCTTGGTTTTATCGGCTAAAACATGCAGACCCTTGGGTTATTTCTACCATCTGTCAGCTTCGCCTTGGACACTCATGTTCTCCTGTTCATCTAGCTAAGATAAAGACCAGGGACCAATCTCTGTGTGAATGTGGTCTTGTCGAAGGCATATCCTCCTATATCATAATTATTGTTTGTTAATGTTTGTATTTAGTCAATAGTAATGTTTGTTATGTAAATTTCTGTGTAAATAGATTAAAGGTAATGGAATTAAATTGTACGAGTAGTCTGACTCATTGTGTAAAATATTCCTTGCTTATTATCTAATTTCATGTATAGTTTGTTAATTGGTTTGTTTTGTTGTAGGTGCAGACTATTTTACTGGATTTCTTTATAATGCATATACATGCATTATAATTTGTGTGTGAGTGTGCGTGTGTGTGTGTGTATGTGTGTGTGTGTGTGTGTGTGTGTGTGTGTGTGTGTGTGTGTGTGTGTGTGTGTGTGTGTGTGTCATTCTTTTACCGTAAAATCTCCTTCATGTGTTTGCCATTCAACGTGACATTGGCGAAGTGATTTGTGTTCTAGTGACACATTCGAAACGCCAAACTTAAAGAACTGAACTGATCCTGCTGAATGTGTCATGACATGACGTGTCATACACAACATCATTCGTCATTTTTTTTTATTTGACAACACGAACGAAGCCGCGTATACGAGATGGTATTACATACAATTATTTTGTGAAGATAACTATTAATGACAAGTACTTTTACGGATTCTTGTGTACAAAACCGTGTAAGGATAATAGTTGAATTTCAATTATAAACCTTATTTCAATAGTAAAGGCTTTATTTTTCTTTGGTATCGTTTAAATAGTTTCTTAGAACACAACTAGCTGGAGTGTATTATACTCTAATTATATATCACATTGTTGTAGGCCGAGGGGCGGTTTGCGTTTACTCGATCTATAGTTTATAGATTTATTTTCAATTATTTTATACTTTTTTCATAGTTTTCGTTATTGGCATCTTATGTTTTGTTTGTGTGTGACGTGTAGAAATGCGACAGAATCTGAGTGTAAGCGTGGGAGAAGTGAGTTTGATATCCCAGAGGGGTTATTAATTATTTTAAATATTTTTGCTCTAGCCAGAAGAACCTCCACCACAAAACAAAATGTTTTGAATTTGGCAGAAAGCCTCGTATGCACTAAATTGGCATTGGATACTGTCTATCTACTCTTCTATAGAATACAGTATAAAGCTGAAAAAAAATTAATCAATTATAATAAAAAAAATTGTAATATATATATATATATTATATATATATATATATATATATATATAGACGCTATGCCTCGAATGGCGGAAAGCGGGGAACGGAGTGTTTTAACACTAGGTTCGTACGGTTCCCTCTGCTTGCCTGCCTTTGCCTTTGATTTATTTTTTTTTACAATAACATAATTTTACATAATATATACTATATTTTACACCTGTCAGTTTAACATACTCGTATATCTGATTAGATTACAAATTCAGATTGTAAGGTTACTTGCAATGAATCGATGATATGCAATGTTTTAAGGCGTTTTACGTAAATACTTAATATTATAAAAGCTGGGCCAAGCTTTGTTAACATTCATTGCTGATATGGGATAAATAATTATCGATAAGGCTTATGATATAAAATGCATTCAAATTTGATTATTGTTATCATTAAATTATACGCGATTTACAATGGAAACGTGACGTCAGTTAGTCTTGTAAACAAATGCACTGCTAATAGTATTAGCTTATGGAAGTTTGCTCAGAAGACAGTATGCCGTATCCAGTTTCAAATATTTACAAAAACAGATTTAAATGACTTAAATATGAATATTAAAATTAATTTTCTTATTTTTTTAACTGTAACTTAGCTTAACGTAACTTTACTTAATTTATTGTTAATACACACTAAGGATAGAAAAATATTTAACGAAATCATGTAAAAATTTGAACGTAGCGGGATTTGAACCTGCGCCTCGTGGAAATCGTCCAAGCGCTCCACCCATTGCAACCACTACGCCATGCTGTTCTTCATCACGCCTGCCGATATGTTTCTCCACTACAGATATAATATTAATAATTCACTAACGTACCAGGTATATAGCCTCCAAATATACTTTCATACATCAGCTAAATTATATTGATAAGCATTGCCTAGCTTATAATAGCCACTATCTAATCAATACGTTATCAAAACATACACTAGCCATTTCACGTATAATTGTAAGTTCACCTCTCCCGTATTTTAACAACTAAGACGTATGCTCCTTGTGTTCACGCTGTATCCCGCATATTGCAGGGAAGGCAGAGAGATTCTAGTGTTAGGACACTCCGTTCTCCGCTAATCGAGCCGTATCATCATAATTACATATATCTCAACGGAGTGAAAAATTCTTGAATGTTTTACAATATTAAAGATAAAAATGCAAGCCTTTTTCACAAATTCGCTTGATTAGATAAGATTGTGTGGACAATAGTAGCTACGCTTTACAAATTACTGATAAACTACATAGATCTTGGGGCCTTTAGGATCATTATTTAAAAAATGATGATAGTCAAAATGGTAACAAAATCCTTGTATATGGATTTTTATTTACACGCTTTATCCTGCATAGGCAGAGAGAAGAGTTGACTAAAAGCAGTAGCTACATTCTATCTCCTCACTTTCCACCCTCCGTCACAGTACTAGATTACTATAGAGAATATAGAGAAAATCTAGTATTTGATTGATCCGTTTTCAAATATTGTGACTTAATCTCAGCTGCCTCTCAGCCTATAAACATTGAACTTCAAGTTGACTCTACTTGATGATAACTACAGTACACGTGTACAAAGCAAATTATACGTCACTCAGTAGGTTACAGGTTCATCTGCTGCATTTTATGTAACACTAACTTTGTGAACTTAATTTTTTTTTTTTTTAGTTTAAAGCAGGGCAGGCGGAGGAGATCTATTTTTAATACGCTCCGTTGCCCGCGTTCCACCTTTTGAGACGTTTCATTTTGAGTGGCGGAACTTAACGCCGCGCTTTGACTTGTGTAGAGTGAAGTGATATAAGTGATATTACAGGCCACGGCAAAATATTAATTTTTTATTACAGTTTAAAAAAAAAAAAAATATATATATATATATATATATATATATAAAAAAAATATATATATATATATAAATATATATATATATATATATATATATATATATATATATATATATATATATATATATATATATAAATATATATATATATATATATATAAAAATAGGAGAGTCAGAATGATTCTCAAGAGATAATTGTAGAGATTAAAAAATATATATATATTATAAACATTTGTGCTAAATATATAAATTAAAATTGCTTGCAAGTAATTATCAATTTTATCAAACGTTATCAAAATTTAAAATCAAATTGATAAGAATATTAGCACAAGTGTTTACATTGCTATTGTTACAAAAGTAATGTTAATTATATTAAATAATACTAAATTAACAGCCCAGTGGAATATTGGTAGATTGTAAGCGCAGTGGTTGCGGGTTCTATACCGATTTGGGGGTAAAACAATAGCTAGCTATAGTGAAAATGGGACAGGCAGTGGGATAGCATCAGACTGTAAGCTGGATAGCTTCGATTTCCATCATGAGGAATGTGCTTCCATTACCCTGCTCTGGTAAAAAAAACAGCGGTGTTGAGCTTTTCTGACAGTATATTCCCTCTGCCTACCCTGCTGCGGGATACAGCGTGAAGCTGTTATAACTTGTATTGCTTATCCAATAGCGTCAAGCATACCGTCAATTATCACACGATAAGCTAATATCGATTTTTTATATTAAACTCGAAATTTTTTTTTTAATTAGTTTAATTTCGTAGACCACTAGTTCCTGAGATTAGTGCGTTCAAGCAAACAAACAAACAAACAAATAAACTCCTCAGCTTTATAGTATTACTTAAGATGTGAAGGAACGACTTTAGGGCCCATCTAACAGCGAAATATTGCTTATTTTTATATTAATATTTTATACAAATAAAGAATAAAGAAGCAGTATGTGACATACATACACTTTGTATGGTAAAGGAGAGCGGAAAGTCAGTACACTATTAAATAATACACTAGAAACACTTTAAATGTATAGAACAAACACAACACACACAACACACACTCCCATATGTGTGACGATATACACTTCTGTCTAAAGTGATATAAACGTTGCTATGGCAACGAATCTTATAGTAAATAAAAAATTATATAAAGTACACCACACGACTTCCTCAACATTCAATACCACGCTTTGTTTTTCTAGAGAGACAAAATACAAACATTTCCCCAAATCGGCATCGAACCCACGACCACCGTGTTAACAGTCAACATATAATGAATACAACTTTTTTATTTATGAACCGATTGATATAAAATAAACTCTAAATTTCGAGTGAAAATTACTACAATACAATAGTGAAAACTGCATTTGAAACGGTTAAGCCATTCCCGAAATTAACGTGAACAAACACACGGACAGACAGACAACAAATAAAAAAAAAATTACTCCGAGATTTCTTACATTGATGAACACTCACATTAATAATTTTTCTTAATACCTTCCATGTACAGACAGCAGTACAATCAGATATATTTTTATTATATATAGGTATACATTAAAATAAACATAATCCATATGATACTTTCCAAGAAACATTTACAAAAGGTAACCCGATGGGAATCGTATTAAATAGACACTTCGCCACTACAAATCGTTCTTAACACAAGCCTCAACACTGACTCAGTATATATATATATATATATATATATATATATATATATATATATATATATATATATATATATATATATATATATATAGTATATATATATATATATATATATATATATATATATATATATATATATATATATATATATATATATATATATATATATATATATATATATATATATATATATATATATATATTTATCTCTAATTATAAAGATAGTCCAAATCTTGTGAATTATTTCCGTACATTTGTTTGTCTTACACATACATACATACATACACACATATATACATACATACATCCATATATACATACATACATAAATACATGTAGCTAAGGAATTTGCTTACATGAGTGCTCTTATGTCAGGAACTACGTTGATCTTACACCTCGGATCGAAACTTGAACCGGGTTACCTCTTTCAATCCTGCTATATGCGTGATACAGCGTGAAAGCGAAAAAAAAGCAAGCAATGCAAAAAAATATAGTAAATTATAACCGGATCTAAAATTTAAAAAAAAAACAAATAATCTTCGTTTGTTTTTTTTTATAACATCATTAATCTATAGATGAGGCGCAGAGGCACAGCGTCTGCCTGTAAACGCGACGGTCTGTGGGTTCGATTCCCGTGAGGGGAGAATCAAATTTATATAATTTTATTCGCTCTGGTAACAAGACCCGCAATGCCTCAAGGTGGAAAGCGGGGAACGGAGTGTATTAACACTAGATGCCTTTAGCCTACGGTTCCCTCTGCCTACCCTGCTATGTGCGGCTTACAGCGTGAAGCTGTATATATAGATTATTTACAGCAAGGTTCTTGCAACAGTTTGTTTGGTTACGCTGATCTCAGGAACTGTTGGTTTGAATTGACTTTTTTTATTTGTTGAATAGTCGATTTATCGAGGAAGGCTATAGGCTATATTTCGCTTCAGTTTAGCTCGCAAATATTAGTTATTTCCATTTAACAACGCAAGCGACGCTTCGAATAAAAACATTCTAATATTTATTATTTATTTCTTCTTCACGCGCACCGAGGGTTCCGTACCTATTTCACGATTGTCTGTATTACGCTGATGATATATATATAATATATATATATATATATATATATATATATATATATATATATATATATATATATATTATATATATATATATATATATATATATATATATATATATATATATATATAAAGTACCAATACAAGTACAGCCTATATAAAATTATTCACGCAAGAAGTTATTTCCCATGAATCATGATTCAATGTATAGCGTGACGGTTGCGGGTTCGATTCCCACGAGGGGAGAATAAAATATTTAATCTTTCGCTCTGGTAAGAATTTATATATAGATATAGTAGTATACAGTAGTAGTCGCTAGTAATGCTATATATTTGTTTTAGTCGAGATGGCGTGGGAGTGGCAGGTATCCGTTTGTCTGTGAACACCAGATCCTTTTGTATGTGTGTGTGTGTGTGTGTGTTTGTATGTGTGTCTGTGTGCGTGTGTGTGTGTGTAGGAGCTTATAAAGTAATTAATTACTTACATTAAATCAATAAATAAAACATTACACACACTACCATATGTTTAACATACAGTTCTGTATAAACATGCACGTTGCTATGGCAACGCGGTCCTCTAGTAATTTTGAAGGCTTGAGACTTCTCCAATTTGAAAGCAAAGCATTCGATACAATGATTTATATTTTGATTATTAAACGTGTCTAACCATTATCGCAGTGGTAGTTGGTTCGATTCCCATATGGGAGAATTAATTAATTTCCGCTTTCCCCGCTACTTAAGACAAAACACGTAATTGAACTCCGCTAGGCCGTGAGATACGTGAAGCTGAGAACGAGTGTAGTATAGGCTAATTCATTTGACCTTAACGGTGACTTAACAGTTTTAGTAACTTGAATAGCTTGTTATTTATATATAAACGGTTTTTAGAGTTCCGTTTTAAAAGGTTAAAACGGGATAGGGCCTAAACGGGATAGGGATACTAAGCCTCAGCTGTCTGTCTGTCACCAGGCTGTATCTCATAAACCGTGATAGCTAGACAGCTATAATTTCCACAAATTATGTATTTCCATTGCCGCTATAACTACAAATGCTAAAAATTAAAAAAAAAATAAATATATATATATATATATATATATATATATATATATATATATATATATATATATATATATATATATATATATATATATATATATAATATACACCCGGACCCCTATACGGAACCCCCGGTGCGCGTGAAGAAGAAATAAATAATAAATATTAGAATGTTTTTATTCGAAGCGTCGCTTGCGTTGTTAAATGGAAATAACTAATATTTGCGAGCTAAACTGAAGCGAAATATAGCCTATAGCCTTCCTCGATAAATCGACTATTCAACAAATAAAAAATCAATTCAAACCAACAGTCCCTGAGAACAGCGTAACCAAACAAACTGTTGCAAGAACCTTGCTGTAAATAATCTATATATACAGCTTCACGCTGTATCCCGCACATAGCAGGGTAGGCAGAGGGAACCGTAGGCTAAAGGCATCTAGTGTTAATACACTCCGTTCCCCGCTTTCCACCTTGAAGCATTGCGGGTCTTGTTACCAGAGCGAATAAAATTATATAAATTTGATTCTCCCCTCACGGGAATCGAACCCACAGACCGTCGCGTTTACAGGCAGACGCTGTGCCTCTGCGCCTCATTATAGATTAATGATGTTATAAAAAAAAAACAAACGAATATTATTTGTTTTTTTTTTTTTAATTTTAGATCCGGTAGTCATACTTTTATAGATAGCTAGTAACATCTTTGTGTAAACATTTGGCATTGTTATATAATGAAGCAGGCTGTCTGTTTACGTTTACTTTTCAGGGTTCCGTACCCTCAAATGGGGAAAAGGAACCGGTGTTGGTTCACTTGGCTGTATGTCCGTCTGTCTGTTTGTCTTTCGGTCCGTCAAGACTATATCCAGGTCTAAAGTCTCTCGAAGGAAAAATTTTGGAATAATTTTCGCCTAAAAACTAAATGAAAATCGCTCGATGACCTACAATTATGAAATTTGGTTATAAGTTAGAAATATACAAGTAACGATAAAATGGTATATTACAAAAAAAAAACACCATTACAAACTTATTTGTGTACTTCGTTTCATACAAAATGTGTGCATGCGACCGCAAATTTAAATTTGTCAAGTTTAATGACTTGCACTTTTCGTTAATTTTGCAATCATAAAATTTGAACGGAATCCTCAGAGTGTATAGATAAATGTGTTAGTATAAATAATTATCTAAGACTCGCACTTGACCGATATTTATACACTCTGAGGATTCCGTTCAAATTTTATGATTGCAAAATTAACGAAAAGTGCAAGTCATTAAACTTGACAAATTTAAATTTGCGGTCGCATGCACACATTTTGTATGAAACGAAGTACACAAATAAGTTTGTAATGGTGTTTTTTTTTGTAATATACCATTTTATCGTTACTTGTATATTTCTAACTTATAACGAAATTTCATAATTGTAGGTCATATATATACATATACATATATATATATATATATATATATATATATATATATATATATATATATATATACATATATATATATTATATATTATATATATATATATATATATATATATATATATATATATATATATATATATATATATCTATATATATATATATATATATATATATATATATATATATATATATAATATATATATATATATATATATCTTCTTCTTCTTCTTCTTCTTCTTCTTGGCATTAGTCCCGGCTTTTGCCAGGGTCTGCCTTCCGACTGAGCCTACTCCACTTTGCACGGTCTTTAACATCCTCAGTGGATAATTTATTGGCTCTCATGTCTTGTGTCACGACATCCAGCCATCGCTTCCTTGGGCGTCCGGGTGGTCTAACTCCAGGGA
Source organism: Dione juno (assembly GCA_037127375.1). Classification (NCBI taxonomy): domain Eukaryota; kingdom Metazoa; phylum Arthropoda; class Insecta; order Lepidoptera; family Nymphalidae; genus Dione; species Dione juno. The sequence goes on along the minus strand of JAXRJS010000107.1, from coordinate 1,072,498 downwards.
CAGACATGTCAAGGCACTTCCTTCCGACATAGTTCTCAGATCGGCGCATAACATGGCCATACCATCTCAGGCGACGCTCTTGGAGCTTATCCACTACGTCACGGAGACTACCTCGAATAAATGTGTTGCGTATGCGGTCGGACCGCGTCACGCCACACATCCATCTCAGCATCTTCATCTCCGTGACGTGAAGCTCCTGAGTGTGCCGAGATAATGTTGGCCAACATTCGCTGCCGTATATAAGAACAGGTCGGATAATGCTCTTGTATATCAGTCCCTTGAGCTTGGGCGGTATTCTGCTATCGCAGACCACACCAGTGACCTCCCGCCATTTGGCCCAGGCAGCGTTTATACGGGCATGGATGTCGTGGTCGATGCCTCCAGACTCATGCATAACGGCTCCAAGGTACCTGAACTTCTCCGACTTAACGGCTGGCTCAGGCCCGATATGGATGGTGCTCGAGTCCGGGCTCCCACAAGCCATGTACTCGGTCTTCGACACATTCAGTTTGAGACCACCGTTTTCAAGCGCACCCTTCCAGGCGTTCACTTTACGCTCCAGCATCAGTCGGTTCTCATCGATGAGTACTATGTCATCGGCATACATCATCAGCCACGGAGGCTGGCATTGGATGTCAGCCGAGACAGTATCCAGCACTACATTGAATAAGAACGGACTAAGAGCTGAGCCCTGGTGAACCCCTACTGTAATCGGGAAGGGCTTGGTGTCGCCAACAGCGGTCCTAACCACTGAAGCGGAGTCGTTGTACATATCTCTGATAACCTCAATATAGGCTTCAGGGATCCCCTTGGATCGCAATGCCCACCAGATACACTGACGTGGCACACAGTCAAAGGCCTTCTGCAGGTCCAAAAAGGCCACATGCAGAGCTTTCCTTTTTTCCCTGTAAGCCTCCATCAAAGTTCTGAGGGCAAAAATGGCATCCATAGTGCCTGATCCTGGTTGAAACCCATACTGAGACTCAGAGACAGTACATTCTTGGCGGAGCCTGAGGCCGATCATGCGCTCGAAGAGCTTCATGGTGTGGCTCATAATCTTAATGCCCCTATAACTACCGCAATCTTGAACACTGCCCCTTCCTTTGTAAATAGGGATAATAAAGCTCTGTCGCCACTGATGTGGCATCTTTCCAGTATTCAAGATACGGTTAAACAGGTCAGTACGTATAAGCACACCAAGAGAGCCCAACGATTTCCACGCCTCGATTGGGATGTCGTCAGGTCCTACCGCTTTTCCGTTCTTCATGCGTCGAAGACAATTACGAGTTTCGTCACGGGAGCAACAAGTCCGAGATTAGGAGATAATTCCGGAGGAAGACTACAAGACTGCTAAGTGTTCAGCAGCTCCTTAAAGTAGCTTCTCCATCTCTCCTTCACAGAGGCATGACTACAAAGCAACGTGCCCCGAGAATCTCTGACGCAAAGACATTTTGTAATATCCTGCGTCGCTTTATCTCGAGCACGAGCCAGTTTGTATATGAGCTTCTGCCCCTCCACAGTTTCAAGTTTATCGTACAATGGCGACAAACTTTCTCTGCGGGCTCTGGCTACAGCTCTTTTGCTGGCCCGTTTCGCTGCAATGTACTCCAGTCTGTCTTCAGGAGAGTTGGAATGCTGCCAATCTTTAAACGCAGCCTTCTTTTCCTGAATCACCCCCTGCACCTGGTCATTCCACCACCATGTCTCCCTGTCGATGACACGCCCACCCTTAGTAACACCAAGAACTCGCTTGCCCGCCGCAATGATTGCTGAATGAGCTCGATCCCATGCAGTCTGAGCGGTCTCGGTGTTAGTCAGTAGATTCTGACTCTCCACCTCCGCCAAGAAGTCGGTCTGCATCGGCCCATTCAACAACCACCACTTAAGTCTAGGCTTGCGTTTCTCGGCTACTTTCTTTTTCGGGGTAACATTATAGTCCATGACAAGGAGGCGATGTTGGGCCGTCAGGCTTTCGCCGGGAATGACATTACAGTTGGTCACCCTACCTGTATGACACCGTCTAGTCAGCAAATAATCAATTTGAGTTGAGTGGGACCCGTTCTTATACGTTATAAGGTGCTGAGGTTTCTTCTGGAAGAAAGTGTTCACGATGGCCAGATCAGACGCAATGCAGGTTCTTAGAATATTTTCTCCCTCTGCATTGCGAAGACCATATCCAAAACCCCCGTGAACACGTTCATACACCTCAGCGACCCTACCCACGTGACCGTTCAAGTCCCCCCCAACTAAGATTGCTTCGGTAGACGGTATAGCGAGTAGGACCTCTTCACACTGCTCCCAGAAAGTCTCCTTTTCAGCCGCGCTACAACCCGCCTGGGGAGCATAAGCACTGATTAAGTTTGTGATTACGCCCTCGATCAGTACCTTTACCCGCATCAAGCGGTCGCAGCGACGGTCAACTTCAAGAAGCCCATTCTGAAGCTCTTCAGAAAGCGCTACCGCTACACCGTTTTTGCCCGTAGGTGACCCAGTGTATATAAGGCGGTAACCCTGTCCGATGTTACGAGACTTATTGCCCTTCCAGCGAGTTTCCTGCATGAAAGCACACTGGACCCGACGTCTCATGAGTACATCTGCGAGTTCTCTGCATCGTCCGGTTAGAGAGCCAATATTCCATGTTGCAAAGCGGAGTTTCCGTCTGGGTACTGACGTCGTTAGCCGTGCCCGTACTTGACACGGTAGCCCTTGCCCACTTATCGCAGGTGTAGGGCGATGTGCCTGCGCGTCGTTTAACGGCGACGCCCTAGCCATACCCAGCTTTTTTCTAAATCGTTCCATACTAGTGGCGAAGTGGTTTTTAGTGGAGCGATTGCCATCTGACCTCCAAAACCATTACTGGAAGAAACCAAGAAAGGAAAGGGAATAAAAGGCAGAAAGACTTGGAGTATAGGGGAGGGGCACCACTTACATGGATTGGATAGGGTTATGAAAGTGGTGGCTCGAGGCCCCGGGGTCGCGTACCCGTATGCCGAAAACCAAATATCGGACAGATAATTGGCTAGACACCCTCTGAGGCATATATATATATATATATATATATATATATATATATATATATATATATATATATATATATATATATATATATATATATATATATATATATATATATATATATATATATATATATATATATATATAATATATATATATATAAAGTCTCGTTTTAGACTCATTTCCGATAAATGTGTTAGTATAAATAATTATCTAAGACTCGCACTTGACCGATATTTATACACTCTGAGGATTCCGTTCAAATTTTATGATTGCAAAATTAACGAAAAGTGCAAGTCATTAAACTTGACAAATTTAAATTTGCGGTCGCATGCACACATTTTGTATGAAACGAAGTACACAAATAAGTTTGTAATGGTGTTTTTTTTTGTAATATACCATTTTATCGTTACTTGTATATTTCTAACTTATAACCAAATTTCATAATTGTAGGTCATCGAGCGATTTTCATTTAGTTTTTAGGCGAAAATTATTCCAAAATTTTTCCTTCGAGAGACTTTAGACCTGGATATAGTCTTGACGGACCGAAAGACAAACAGACAGACGGACATACAGCCAAGTGAACCAACACCGGTTCCTTTTCCCCATTTGAGGGTACGGAACCCTGAAAAGTAAACGTAAACAGACAGCCTGCTTCATTATATAACAATGCCATGTATGTATGTACGTATATTGTTTATACAGCGTGTCCCAGAAACAATAGATGGAGTTGAAATTAAAAAAAAGAAACGTTCATTGGTCAGAGTTCTTGAACGGTTTCCGTGGCGCGGGTTCGAATCCCGTTTTGTGTTCTCTAAAGTAAATAACTAAAAGTATTTAACGTTTTTTTGGTAGTATATATAGTATGTGTTATTTTTCTTTTTAATATCGGTTTTTATCATACTATTATTTGCATTTGTGTATACCACAGCTAAGGACTAAAATTATTTTTGTTGTGCTTATATTTAAACTAAACTTATTTTTACTTGCCAGGCACATACATTACAGGCACACTGTTTTTTTAAAAAAAAAAATCAAATAAAATCGTCATCGACTCACATGACGATAATTTCAATTTTTTTGTTATAATACTTGTCATAGGAGCATTTCTGACTTCTTTTTTTAGTTGAGAGGCCCCTCTTTACTAAATAACTAAAATACCAACCCCCCATCCCCACTTTCACATTTACCTATCCCATATCCTACCAAGAGTAAAAAAGTCTCAAATTCATATCTTTTTATATAAAATTTGATAAATATTTGACTTTTTCACTCAATTTTTTGGGACACGCTGTATATGTATACAAATACATATAATTAGATATCTCTATACGTCATTCTCTTGGTAGATAAATATACGTGAGGCGCTATAAGGGTATACGCTTTGCTTCTTATTTATAAATATAAATATAAAAATACGTATTTGAGTTTGTTTATAAACAAAAAATATATTTGTATTTTTCCATCAGAAACCTTTGTGCTACCACAGCAGAGAAGTAATTTCAAGAACCAGTAGTTCTTTAGATTAGCTTGTTCAAACAAACAAACATTTACACTTTATATATATATATATATATATATATATATATATATATATATATATATATATATATATATATATATATATATATATATATATATATATATATATATATATATATATATATATATATATATATATATATATATATATATATATATATATATATATATTCAGCTCCAAATTACACTACTGAAAAAAAAAATGATATTAAGTAACATTAAAGAACGGAAAATGGCGACTTTCCCTTCCATTATTATTTACAGCACAAAATGACCACTTCAACAGATCTTGTGTTTTAGGGTTTCCTACTTTGAATGGAAAATCCCCTTATTTTTTTTTAATTTGCTGTCCGTCCGTCTGTCTGTCTTGTAGTCAGATATCAGGCTGAAATCAATATGAAATTTTTTTTATCTATCATTTTGTATGAGAATCGCCGCGTAATCATAACTTATAGGATACTTCCCGTTGGCCTATAGCCATGTAATATATATATATATATATATATATATATATATATATATATATATATATATATATATATATATATATATATATATATATATATATATATATGTCGCAAAGTTAAGTTTCCGGTAATTTACAAAAATAAGTACGGAACACTCAGTGCGCGAGTGCAGTTCGCGCTTAATGAATACATTTTATTTATTATATGTAATATTATTTTGTGTTTCTCCATATTGACTTTCATTTACACAATATTTATATGTCAAGAGGCCGTGGTGCAGTGGGACGACGTCAGATTACAAATGCAGGGGGTTGGGGGTTCAATGCATGGTAGAAACTTGGTAAGTTAGGGCGGAGTGTCTGTATACCGCGTGAAGCTTCACAAATATATATACATATATACATATACATATATATATATATATATATATATATATATATATATATATATGTATATATATATATATTATATATAATATAGTTATATATATATATATTATATATATATATATATATAATATATATATATATATATATATATATATATATATATATTTTAATAAAAAATATATAAATCGCTTCTAAATATATAGTCTTCAAAGTTTTTATACAATTAAATAAATCAAAATAGCAAATATCGTTTTAATTTTCCTCATAATACTCGAGACAGATTGAATATTACAACGACTAGTCATATAGGCTGAATAACACATTACTTTAGCTTATTTTAACTTTTTTAACTCACAAATGTATTAAAATGTATAGATTAAGTCGAATATTAAAAAAAAAAAATAAATATATCACTATTTGTTATAATTAAGACAATCAAAGCCTAATTTTATATTTTAGGCAATTAAATAAACGTTTTCCTTAAAAGATAATATTAAAAATGACGGCTCCATTGATGTAATAATACGCAATAAACAGATAATAAATGAATAACAGATGTATTGACCATAGTAGCACATGTTTTGTATATTTTTATGTTTTTTTCTTAATGTTTCGAAATCACAAATTGAATAAAGTATATACTCCTGGGTTTTTCCATATAGCCAAAGGAATTTTATACCAGGAAAATATGATATATATATATATATATATATATATATATATATATATATATATATATATATATATATATATATATATATATATATATATATATATATATATATATATATATATACATATATAGTTACTTACAATGTTACCTACAACGTTAGATTGCTATATGCGAAGTTTAACATTATTATTATTATTAAGATATATAACATATATATGTACTACTAACTATTAAGTATGTTAATGATGAATGATTAAATAAAAATCTTACATATATATATATATATATATATATAATAAACTATATATATATATATATATATATATATATATATATATATATATATATATCGTCATTATCGTCTACAACTTTTTAAAAATAACCAAACCAAAGCAAATGTCACGACTGATACAACCCAACATATTACATCACTATTAAAAATACTCACCGCAACTTATTATTATATATGGAAATCGAACAAAAAAATCCAAGTACAACACTAGAGAGCACTTAATGTTACACAAGAAATAGTTTATTTTATCAAATTAAACGAATAACTTTCGGGTATCGCGCCAAAATTGTTACACGGAAAAACTAAGATGGCCGCTGTGTTTATTGAAAACGGAGGTTAACGGTGACTTCTCAATTTGGTTGGGTTATAACGTCAAAATGGACGTCAAAGCCGCACGGCTAGCGGAAAGCAACTGAGCGCTATCCAAGTACATGCTGTTGGCGCGTGTTTAAAATACTACTGATAATGTGTTTATCTTATCATTTGCAAAACACTGGTTTTTGAGCGATACATTTTGAAGATTCTCGTCAAACTTCAGAATTGACTGAAGTTTGTGTGAAACGCGATACAAAATGGCGATAGGGATTCAACAAAAAAAATCTTTTATTCTATTTCAGTTGTGGTAGCTAGGCTATGTATAGTTAATAATTACTGTATATCATACAGTAGAGCGTGTAGCAGCGACGGTCGTGGGTTCAATTCCCAAGAGGAGAAATTCATTGTTTTCAACTCCACACTCTGTGAAGTGACTCAGCTCGTATCCGTATATGGAAGATATATAAAAAAAACTATTATTGGAGGCACTTATAAACGTTGCCTGTTGTCTGTGCGTTGGTGCAAGCTAATCTCAGGAACGGCTTAACCGATTCAAATGCAGTCTTCACTATTACATTATAGTAAACGTGACTTCAAATTTAGACCTTAATTGATTAAAATCGGTTCATAAAAAAAAAATATGACGAAACTTCTCCAAAACGACTGTTTCATTAAAATGACCGAAACTTCAGATTTACTGTCTTACGTAGACTATGAAACTTTCTATTTGACACAAAAAAAAAGAAGCAAATTCTTCAGTTTTTATGGCTATGGAGAAAGTGGAGAAGGCGATTTTGAAAAAAAGAAATCTATAACAAATCCATGTAAGTATATATTTTTTAATATTTTCACCAATTTTCAATAGACCATCCATACACCAGAGGGAAGGGGCTGTAATAAAAAATAAAGCTGCCATTATATTACTAATACAATTAATTCTGATGTAAAAGATGTAAAAGCATTTCTTGCCCTAAATAGTTAGTTAAACATTTTTTTTATTTCAATACTAGTGTACCAGCGAACACAGTCCTTCCCCGAGGTCCCGATAGCCATCAACACCCCCCCCCCACTTGTTAAGAGATAACTAAGGCGGGCAGATAGCTTGTTAAGTACTAGTTAGTTAGTTTCGGGACTCATTGCTGATAATGGAGAAGAAATTAAATAATTTACTAATATATATATATATATATATATTATATATATATATATATATATATAGATATATATATATATATATATATATATATATGTATATATGTATATAATATATATATATATATATATATATATATATATATATAGACTATTACACTATAGCCTATAGATAAGCCTACCCTTTTTTAGGCTTTTTCCATTTGGTACCGCCGGTGGTGAAGCCGTATTTTTCGAGTTCCTTGAGATATTTCTTACGTTCCTTAGCTCTCTTCTTCTCTTCCTTTCTCTGTCTCTCCATAAATAATTTCAGCTCGTCCTCTATGTCCATTAGAGTTCTATTTCCTTTACCTACAAAAATATATATTCATTCTAGGGTTTCGTACAAAAGCAAAAGACGGGGTTTGTTTACGGCTTTGCTGTCTGTCTGTCTGTTCGTAAGTCAAGATATTTTTTTTTTTTTTAAATTTGTGTTGGGGTAAAGCTGGTATTGATATCAAATATCCAGGTCTATAGTCTCTTGCTTGTTTGTTTGTTTGATGTTTTTACCGTTTTTGCTTCATTTTTGCCGCATTTTGTATGGAATTTGTTTAGTTCACCTAGAACGATGAAATTTGGCAAGAAATTTCAAATTACAGTAATATTAAAGGAAAAATTCGAATATGGAAATAAGAAATTTATAGATAATTCATAGAAAAAAAAATTACAAATTTATATTTGTAGTTGATTTCATAGAAAATTAGTACATTCGCCCGCAAATTTATGTTTGTCAACTGTCAACTTTTATATGTTGTGTTTCCAGTTGATTGTATGAAATTGATACAGAACCCTCTGTGTGCGAATCCGACTCGAACTTGACCGGTCACACCCACGCGTTCTGGACATCTAAAAGACGCGGGTTTGATTCCCGCAAAGTCTAAACTTCTATACGTACTTAGTTAATATTCAAAAAACCACAACAAATTAGACTATCCTGACTGGAAACAACCGTTGTGGGTTCAATTCCCACACGGGGTGAATCAATTATTTTCATATCCCTCGCTCTGGTGACAAGCCAAAGCGCGGCGTTGAGTTCCGCCACTCAGTACGCGTCTCAAACCGCGGAACGGAGTGTCTCAACACTAACTTCTCATCCTCACAGCTCTATACTGAACGTATCCCGTAGTGTGATGCTAAAAAAAAAAAAAAAAAAAGTTTCACCAGACGCCTTGTCCCCATAATCGTCAAAGGGTCCTTTCTTCTCTCTCAAATATTTTTTTTCTACCTCATGCATCATATTCACGAAGTGCATTATCGACTTGCTGTGCACCAAAATGTTGGTATAAATGTATAGCATATAATTCATTGGTGCCAGATTATTGTACTCGTTATTTATAAATCTCCTCTCCACCATGTTGTAGAGCTCCAGCATGAGTTGGTACCGGTATATGACCTCGTGGGTGATGTACCCTAATTCAAATTCTAATGTGTTTACATACATGGTGCGTATTTCGAAATACCGTTGCAGATCCCACATTCTGTAACGTATGGATCTCATTGGTATTGATGAATCAGGCAGGTAGGCAGAAGGTACCTGGAGCCTTTCCAAGTATTGCATGTTGGGTGTTGGGACTTAACGCACGCTTTACCTTGTTGCCAGAGCGAAGAAAATGATAATAATTGATTCACCCCGAGTGGGACTTGAACCCACATACCGTATTTTAAAGGCAGACGCTGTGCCCCTGTGCCACAACGGTCATCTATTACTGATTAATTGTAAAAAGTCGAAAAAGAAAAGAAACGTTTGTGCTGATCTCCTATGTGGAAGTCAAAGTGTCTAGACACTACGTTTTATCTGTCCACACTGTTTTGCTGGATACAAGGTGAAGCTAAATAATCCTGCATAAATAAATATATTTACTGTCCATACCATATACGTAATTTCAGGACATCATTCCGCCATGAGTAAGATTTTAAAATCTGATATATATATATATATATATATATATATATATATATATATATATATATATATATATATATATATATATATATATATATATATATATGATGTTGGAGTGGCGGAACTCAATGCCGCACTTTGTCTTGCTAAATACCAATATGTAGACCAAGCCTACAACAATGGCACTGTCACTAGCAATTTTCCAAAGTGATATTTTTTCCAACACTCAAATTAATTGGATTTTTATCGATAAATTGCCATCATTACATATACATCCTGGTTGAGGCGCAATATCTGAATGTGAACGCGACAGTAGTCGGTTCCCATGCAAGGAAGCAAGTTATACTCTTCCTCGTGTTTCTCTAAACAAACCGTGAAGCTGGTCTCCCAAGGTTATGTTCATACCATAGTACCAATAAAATAAAAAAAAACGGCATGGACCAATAGATTAACCTGTGTGCAGCAAAACTGAGGGAAAAACGATAGAAAAAAGCACCAGGTTCCCTCAGCCTATCCTGCTATATGCGGGATACAGCGTGAAGCCAAAAAAAACGGACTTACGCAGCTTTATAAGTAACTGAAGTTATGTAACAGTTCAACATTCTATCACGCCAGCTTCCGTAATGACTGGAATGAAACCATCCCTGGAAGAGCTGCCGTCTCGTCTCATTCATTATATTTTCAATATTAGCTGGTTTGTAATCTATAATAGAAATATAAGTAAAGTGCGAGTTGTTCTCGCGCACTGAAGGTTCCGTACCGGTTTAAGTTTGCGGCCGTGTGCACTTATTTTGTATGACACTTAGTTTTGGAAATACCCTAACTAGGCTTTAACTACGCGGTGGATTTCACAAAATGCGCAAAACCTGTATTTTCATAGTTAACTTAGAAGCTTAATTTTATTATTTGTCTTAAGAAAGACCAAGACCTTAAGATAAATTGGTCTTGATAGATAGTTCATAATAATGACAGAAAAAAAAAAAAAACTGTACTTCAAAAAAAAAAATCAGAACCCCTATAGGATCATTTTGTGGTCCGGTCTGTCTGTATGTCTGTCTGTTTGTTTAGATTTTTCTGAAGATCACGACATCGAGTATCCATGTCTATGTCTATGTTCTGTTGGAGAAGAAAAAAAAAAAAACGAGCGTTGCATCGTTTTTGCCACATTATGTATGAAACCCTTTTCGATCACCTATAAAAGTGAAATTCGGTATCTAGTTTGAACTAACAATATAAGTGAGTACGCTCCTGTATTGGGAGGGAGGGGGGGGGGGGGGGGTACTCGACTGTCACTGGCCTGGCGTCCCCTTACATAAATTTGAACCCAAAGAAAACAAAGATAAGAAGGTATTAAGTAAGAAGGCACGTAAGGAAGTTATTTGATTTTAACACTTGTATATATTATAATATTAGTCACATTTTAATAATTATTAAAAAATTAAGCACTGCACTAAGGAATAAAAAAATAACAAACATGGCATGGCTCAGTGGTCAGAGCGCTTGGAAGGAACACGAGGCGCGGGTTCGAATCCTGCTGCGTTCAAATTTTATTATTACTAGCCACTATTTCCATTCCATAACGGCCCATGGAGTTCTATGGAATGTGCAACGCCTTCACTGTTATTATATAGAGTGCACATTTAAATACATAATTTGAATAAAAACTAAATATTCTATGTGTTACCTGTAGTCTCGTTTGTGAACGAAACGTATAGACCAGCTGTCATTTCTCGCCTGAATAGGGACATGTCAACTGTACTCCCATTTCGGACATTATGGAGGAGAAAACTGGAAGTTATAAAAAAATCATTGAAAAAATCCAGGCAAATATCCAATCTATTGTGGTATTTTGGACTTAATAAGCTTATCCTTGCCAACGAATTCAAATGCAAATATTCAAGTTCATTTTGACTTCGAGAACTTGCTAACATTTTGTAGCAGCATTTCTTACTTGGTGTATAGCAACATTTGGACTCATACACCAGGGTCCAAAGACGAGATGACTCCAGCAAGTTAAGCCCTTGTCATGCACCAATCCTCTCAAGCAGCTACGTAGTAATTCACAGTACCATAGTACCCTTTTCCTTATTCACTGGTAGATACCACCAGTAGAGCTTAACCAGATTAACCCCACAACCGAAAAAGAAGAGCGATCTAAGATCAACACTTTCCCCATCAGTCGAGACTACGGGAACGGGAACCCAACGTCACATTTTATTTTGCTAGGATAGGGATAGTTAATTAATTCCCCCATTTGGGAATCGAACCCACACCCACGCCCAGTAAATTTAAGCAAAAATTACGCACCACAAAATGAAATATAAAACATTTTCCATACTTATCAAATAAGAGCCAAATTAACAATAAACAGCTTTAATTACATTTAAATTTAACTACAATTAATTATAAATTCAATTATATTTTTACACGGTCACTGAGATTGTTGTAAGTCGTTGGTATTAGTACTTTAGAATTAGCGAAGAGGTGCGGGTTCAGTTCCTGCTGTGTCAAAAAAAACAGTTTCTTTACTATGGATAATATTTTGACGAAAAATATTCTCAAAAATTCGGCGTTGGGTTCCGCGTTGATATCTTTAAAAATATTATTAACAATCTAATTGAAGCACTTACAGTAGTCAATTAAGGATTAATTCACATTAATTCCACAATTTGAGTCAAGTATCAGATTTATTATAATATTCAAAAATACTCGCTTAAAAATCATAGTATGTCGTTCTCATTGGTCAATGGAAAAAGTCATTAAAAAACCATATCTCTCTCTCTTTCTTTTTATTTTACAATACAATCTTCTTCGTGTGCTCTCCATACAATGTGACTTTGGCGAAGCTAATTGTGGTGAACTAGCACGCTCGGAACGCCAATGTTATTAGAGAAGAAGAAGAAAGCAGTGTTGTTGCCACTGAACACATTCTGTCAGATTCGGACAGAAAGTGGGGACCGGAGTGTCTTAACACTAGGTTCCCTCTGCCTTTCCCGCTATATGCGGGATACAGCGTGAAGCTAATAAAAAAACACAAATCAAGCTTATTTCTTTATTGTTATTTAAATGAAATAAGTTTCAAATTAATATATAATATGTTACAATTTCTGATAGAAAATTGAACTGGACAAGAAAGCTATCTACTGGCACAATTATTATTTTTTACATTTTTGTTAGAAATCCAATAAAATCCTTCGCTTTTTGGCATGTTTTTAATAGAAGACTATCTCTTAATCTTGAGAGAGCTGGCAATCAAATATTAATTTTTATGAAGTATATATATATATATATATATATATATATATATATATATATATATATATATATATATATATATATATATATATATATATATATATATATATATATATATATATATTGACTGTCCACTCTCCTTTACCATACACCGCTTATTACGTCACATGTCATACTATACTTCGTCCATACAACATTTGATAAAAGTTGCCCGAAGCTTTTCATTCGCGAATTAATATTTAATATATAGATAGATATAGATTTCTATGTCATTTACACGTCAGTTGTAAAGTGTTTAATTATAAATTAGGCTGCCATTTAGGTTTTTTTGTGTGTCTGTTACCGAATATATTTTTTTTAGTAGTTGGTCTATTCTCGTGTTTCCAGACTATATTGTGGAATAGTGATTTCTCGAGCCGTATTTCATTGTAATCACCTTCTGTAAAAATTCGGACATTATGGATCAGAGTGTCGGTTTATTGATAAATTATGACTTGCCACTCAACATTCTACGTTTGAAAATTGGTCAGAGAGTGGAACACAGAGTGTCTTAATACTATATTACTATACTATTATATAGAGAATCTCTCCGTCTACTTTGCTGTAAGGATAGAGTATTAGAAACTTTATATAAAGCACGCAGGGTCAATTTCTATATATATATATATGGTGTATTTTCATTGATAATTTTTTTTTCAACTCGAAATATTTTTATTACATTAGAACATGTTTTGTGTAAATTTGTTTTTTTTTTCAGCCTGAATTGGTTTTTTTTCATCTAAAACATGCACCAGACTATTGGCCACGGCCCATCGGGGCACTGTTCTACAGCCACGGTCTGTAAGTACCTATCCCGCTATGCTGGATAAAGCGTAAAGCTGACAAGGGGATTACTTACGCATGACGTGAAAGGCGTTTAGGCAGTTCTAGCGGGTGGATACTTTTGGTTCTCAAAATCTCTTGCATCGGCGTATTTTCTATATATCTTCAACATTCTTTGGAAACGCTCCTGTATTCCAGCCGCTATGAAACCCAGCTCATACGTTATACTGTGACTGTGCTCGTTTTTGACTTTTTCAGCATATTTTAATTTGTATGTTGCGTCTAGAAAATAAATATTAAAAATAAATAAATCTTCACGCTGTATCCCGCGTATAGTAAGGAAGACAGAGGGAACCTGGTGGTGACAACCTACGGGTTCCCGGCCTACCCTGCTATGTGCGGGTTACAGCGTGAAACTACTACTACTACTACTACTAATATTATACATTATTACTAAAAAAAAAAAAAAAACCTGTAATAAATTCCGCTGTCATGTTCACGATATGATTGTGTATTAGTCCTGTAGCCCAGTTCTCGTAAGGTAATCTTACTGGTTTTTGATGTTGAGCAAGATGTGAAGGTATTAGTACTGAAATATATATATATATATATATATATATATATATATATATATATATATATATATATATATATATATATAGTATATATATATATATATATAATATTATATATATATATATATATATATATATATATATATTAATATATATATATATATATATATATATATATATATAGATTTATTATTGAGATGTAAACACTAGGGGAGGTACAGCGCGGCGTTGAGTTCCGCCACTCAACAGCCGATGTCTGGAAACACGGTGCCCTCTGTCTACATTGCTATATGCAGGATACAGCGGGAAGCTTCATTTGACTTCTTAATTTTGTTCTAAATTCATTTTATATACATCATTTGGCAGGGTGTATAGAGAAATATTGAGAGAGAAAAAATAATTCACTTCGACGCGTGGGAATCGAACCCCCTACGGAGGGTATCTACACTGAAACACTGGCCCACTGCTATTTCAATGGGGGTTAAAGCGTTATAAAAAAAAAAATAAACAATATACTTACAAATAATAAGAATATCCAACACATTTTTGTTGTTTAAGAATATAATATGATCCATAGAGATTCTATTATACAGCTATAATTAATTTTAATGTTTAGCATCGAAAATTTAAAGTGACAGTATTTGAACCCGCACCTCTTGTATACGTCCGAGCGCTATATATCAAGCTATACCTTTGTTTGTTTCGCTTCACGCTGTATCCCGCATATAGCTGAGGCGGAGGGAACTTTCCGCTTTCGAGACATTGCGTGTTGAGTGGAGGAAGTGAACGCCGCGCTTCATCTTGTTACCAGAGGGAGGAAAATTAATATAATTAAATCTCCACTCATGGGAATCGAACCCACAACTCTCTCGTTACAAATATTTAATCTAAATAAGCGTGGGCGTATAGCTTCAATTTTTTTATTTAAATAAATAGCCTATAACCTAATATCTAAGCACTTAGGACTCAGTACAGAGGACATGGATTCAAATTTAAAAAAAAAAAAACTAATCCTGATACCAAAAACTACTGGCCGTAAAGTAAAGTTTTTTTGTTTAATTTAAAAAACGAATGTATAAAAGCATTACTTAATTACATCACTAATAAACGCTTCGGCAGTAAAAATATTAATTAATACTTCCACATCACTGTTATTCTTCAACTTCGTATATGAAAATCCAAAGAAAATGACCGCGATATTGACAATTTTTATATTATTAACATGTAAGTTACTTTTTTTTAATATAGGCTACAGATGCTAAATAATCTTTCTATTACGTAAGATACGATCTTCACGCTGTATCCCGCATATGGAGGGATAGGCAGAGGGAACCTAGTGTTAAGACACTCCGTTTCCCGCTTTCAGTACGAGTCAGTACGTCTAGTTTGGGGCAAGTCAACGTCACATCTAGGGAATAAAAATTGAACCCGCTACCAGGGGATTACAGACAGACATATATAAATATATATATATATATATATATATATATATATATATATATATATATATATTATATATATATATATATATATATATATATATATATATATATATATATATATATATATATATATATATATATATAGTGGCGGAGCTCAACGCCACTTTTTGCCTTGTTGCTAGAGCGAAGAAAATGAAAATAGTGCATTCTCCCCTCACGGGACTCGAACCCACAAACCCTCAAGTTTACAGACAGAAACAAAAGCCAATACAGGAAATATATAAAAATAGAGAGAAATGTTAATGAAGACTTTTTTTATTGTAATTTCTATTCTCTCTGTCGGGAAAAAGAGAGATTCAGCCGAAATAATACCTGTTCCAACTCATCAGTATCAGATGTAACAAGTTGTAACCCGCGACTTCGTGTCCCGTTTCATCCCGTTCCAGTAGAATTTGTGAGGAACCGTCACTTAGTACGTCACCTATTTAGGCACCTATGTACTGTGTTATATATTCGTCACTTATTTTTTAAATTTTTGAACATTATTGCTCAGTATTTGTGGTGAAAGGTGAACAGTTTGTATGGTTGATCGCGCTTATCTCAGGAACTATGGTCAGGGACTACCTCGGCTATATAACCTTTTCTTTTTCTTTTTTTTAACTTGATGACGCAGGGGCAATATTTAAAAGATACCCAGTCGTTAGGGAGACCAGGTTATGTGGGATTTCCACTAAAACCCCTGCAGTTGAAGGACCCGGCTATATAACCTACTTTAAGTTAATTTGACATATATTGTAACACGTCTTTACTTGGATGAATTTTATCTAATAATGCTTTAACTCCATAATATCTTTAATGAATAAGCAAGAGCTTAAACAGTGTGTTTTTTGTTTTTTTTGCGTATTAGACCGTCACAGTACAGTATTATATACAGTTTATAGAATTATTATTTTATTAATCGTTGTAATAAAAGATAAATTGTACTATTGTTAAAAATGGCAGCAGCATAGCGCATGGACTGTGGGTTTGATTCCCATGTAAAGAAACGAATCATTCCTCGCTCTGGTAACAGGACATAGCGCGGCGTTGAGTTCCACCACAATACACATGCAGAGAGATATCGTGAGAGAAATGGCGGAGAAAGGACAACTTGACAGTAAGTTCTCTCTGCCTACCCTTAAACGAGCTACAAACATATCTCTAAAAATTTCAGTACATCGCACGTACGCCTGGTATAGGATACAAGGCAAAGATATAGACTCAGCCAAAATAATCCTGAACCTAACTGCTGATATCATCAAAGACACCGACCGAAGAACCAGCCTCTTGATGACCATACAGAAGAAGAACTCCGATTGTGCTCCATTCGAGATTGGCTACTTGACATACGAGGTCCAGGAGAAGTACCGGCGTATGGTAGACAAATACAACGTAAGCTTATTTATGAGGCCGAAACTATACCTCGCCGAGATTGTTCTATACTTGGAAGAGATAGAACACCATTTCTGGGATATCAATCACATATCCAACATGATGCACGAAATTGAAAGGAAATATGATGTTGAAGGTGAACTTAACGAGGAGTTCAAGGAGAACGTGGTGACTATGGCGACGACCTTCGGACCTGATGTACCAGCTGAATATTTGACGGCTAGGACTAAGAAGAAGTCGAAGAAAACGAAAACGTTTAAAATTGACAGGTATATAAGCAATTACTTGCTTTCAACGAGGAAGAGGACAACCAAGTGGTGGCCCATCGACTATGGATGGGAGATAGATTATTATTGGTAGACAACGATTGACTCCAGTTAGAATCGATGGAAACGGTTCAGTCAATATTTGTAATGATATAAAAGTATATAGCCATCTTCAGTCAGAAAAATTATAAAATTTCAAAAATGGTGTGTATAGCATGTTTTATATGGGCGTCAGATGGTATGGGGGAATGGTAAGATGGTCTGTGCCCACCCCAGAGTATTTTGATGTTATGGATTTTTTATTGCACCCAGATAGGTTAAGCTAAAGTCGAGAAAACCGCAATATGCTTATTAAACGCATTTTTTTTATTATTAAATTGAAAAAAAAATCATGGTTAGAGTTTATAAACGCCGTTTATAAACTCTGATTTAATTATTTATCAAATTCAAAATAAGAGAATACGATTTAGTAAAAAAAAAAAATAAAACCATCAAACCTCTTGACTTTAGCTGAACAAATCTTGTGTAAAGGTTATTTTTAAAATTTATCAGCTTTTAATTTAAATTACTAAAAAATCTGGGGACAGACCTGACTATACTGTGATTATATCATTAATATATATACCAATGACTTAGAATCAGAAAAATCTTTGAATTTACGTGAAATTAAATAGCATGAGTCTTTAAGACCTCATGGCCTAAATGTGGTCTCATATGTTGTTAAATAATAAACTATTTGATGCCATATATTGTTTTATTTGTATTAAATATTTTGGCAAATAAATTTATCTGGTCCTATTAAAATATTTATTTTTATTGTTTTACTTTTATTACTTTATTAAGAAACAATACAATACAATTTGATTAAGAGGCCTTCGATGTGCAGCACCACAGCTTCTGACTCTAAATACAACAGCTTTGGGGACACCCACTGGGGGAGATTTATTATACTTAATTACTCGTTGGCTTTAGTGACAAGACAAAGCGCTGCGTTGAGTCCCGCAGACTCGAGAATGAACGGGAAGTGGAGAGCTAAGTGTCTCAACACTAGGTTCCCGCTATCCCGCTATATACATGGTACAGTGTGAAGCTAAAGACAAAAAAAAACCAATTTAAATGTTCCAGATATCACATTTGCATACACCAAAAAGTCTTCAAACCAAATCGTCAACGAACTATCTTGGAGTACAAAATTGAAATTATTGAACTACCCCACAAACCGTCGAGTTGGTTTATCATTTTTGCGAACTGAAACCGAACCTGCGGAGAAAGTCAAGCCTGATGAGCACAAAGCGAAGCCTGATGAGGACAAAGCGAAGCCTGATGAGGACAACAGCATGAAGATGAAGCTGTTCCGCCTAATGTACGAAACCGTTAGGGACAGTGATTTGAAGGTGAAGAGAGCTGATCTGATCAAATCCTACTACACGAACTACTCAACCTTCGAAATAGGCTACATCTTTGGTGATATAACAGACAAACAAAACATCATGACCGATATAAGTACAACTGTAAAGAGATTTTACAGTTCCTGGAGACCAGTGGAGCATATCAACGGGTACGAGCAGATCGCCAACAAAGCAATAGAGATAGCTCACCTTGTGGACATGATCAAAGTTATTAATAAGAGACGGTTGTAGTACAATTGTGGGGGTGTAGTGATCAAACACTACGTTTAGATGAAATCACTAATAAATTTAGAGAATTTTTGTTTTTTTTTTTTATATATATATAAGAGAGCTTCTGTTCTATAGTATGTAAGTCTATTACTAGCCTAATATAATATAGGAGCATTTGTTTGGTTGAACATGTTAACCTCAGAAACAATTGGTTAGTCCATTAGTCGACGGAGGCTGTAGGCTATATCAGATATAGCCCACGTCCCTGATGACTGCTGGGTGTGCCATGACATGTGTCATACACAACTGTCACTTAGTTTCATTTGACAATGCGAGTGATTCTTCTGATATCTATAACAAAGAACACAGTCAGTCAGTCAGTCAGTCAGAAATGTACTTTTAGTTGCATAAGAAAAGCTTAGGGATCTTTAGAGACCTTTTATTTTAGCTTCACGCTGTATCCCGCATATAGCGTGAAGTGTTAAGACACTCTGTTCCCTAAATTTTGAGATATTGCGTGTTGAGTGGAGGAATTCACCGCGTATTCTTATTACCAGAGCGAGGAAATGAAATAATTCACTCCCCCCTCCTAGGATTCGAACTCACAACCGTCAGTTAAACACGTTCCTAAGGAAAAACAAGTGGCAGGTACCAGGACTTCAAAGCCAAGATATATAGATATATTACTATAGAGTACAATTGTATACAAGTCCCCTTCATGGGTATCGAACGCACGACCTTCGCGTTTACAGTCAGACGCTGTGCTGCTGCGCCACAAGAGCCTTATTAAATATTAAAAAAGATAAAGTCATTCTTTAATTAATCTTATAAATACTTAACTTTTTTTCTAAATAATTCCGCACTAAGGAAGGAGAATATTAAAAAAAAAACAAGCAACAATTTGACACTAGTGGATTTGAACCGTCTCATAGGAACCGTCCAAGCGTGGGTTCGAATCCCGCTGCATTCAAATTTGTATATATTTTCTAAAAACAAAAATACCATAGAAAATGTATGTAGATATTATTATGTTATGAGAATGGGCGTTGGAAAGGGGGGATGGGTGGTCTGGCCCACCCTAGAATCGTCTGGGCCAACCTTAACAAAAAATGAAGTGGGCAAACTTAATTTATGAGCCTAAAATAGATTAATTTTCATGATAATTAGACACTACTTTCCTTTTTTTAGAACATAATATATTTTACTTCTTGACTTAGACTTAGATGGTTCTCCCTCACTAACCTTGGCATCATTGTTGGCACCCGTTTGGTGTTTCCTAAAATTTGAAGCCAGGATTCTTAGTTCATTTTCATCTAAGTCAACGCCGTGGTGGCGCAGCGGCACGGCTGAATGTGAACGCGACGATTGTTGGTTCGATTTCTATGAGGGGAGAGTGGATTATTTACCCCGTACCTGGTAACAACACAAAGCGTGCAATAAAGGTGGACAGCGGAGAGTACAGAGCGTACAGCGTGAAGCTAAGAAGAAAAACTAAATCGACGCGAACTTCAAGGCATTATGTCACCTGACGTGTTCTTTTTTATTCATTGCCAAGAACTGAGTCTGAGTCATGATTATTTTGGTTTTTGACAATGAGATTTGAACCTGTGACCTCTTCATATATATTTTTAGTTTTTTTATAGATAATATATTATTTCTTTTTTCTGTTTGTTTCACTTTTACTGGAAATAAGTACTTCTATAAACCCATTATAACTGTGTTTGTAGGTATAGTGGGCTAGATCTTCGATTCCAACTAGTAGTTCCTAAAATAAGTGCGTTCAACCAAATAAACTCTTCAGCTCTCTAAGGCTCCCCACTAGGCTTTGATCAGCATCACAAAAAAAAAACACTTAAAACATTAAAAAAAAACTTCTGTTTTTTTTTATTGTGTACCCAATTTTATTAAATAAAATATTTTCAGCTGTTTTCCCCCTTATATTGACACAATGGCAGTACTACTATATGCGTGATGCGATGAACTCGAATGATAAAGATAAAATAAGGACCCTCGCACACGAGCTCGTCGTTGAAGCCAACTATAAAATACACCAGATCGAAGATATTAGAAATCAGGCTTCGAAGATGATTGGATTTGAAATTGGCATGATTATGGGTAAAGCTTTGACTGACTGACTATATATATACATATACATATATGTATATATATATATATAATATATATATATATATATATATATATATATATATATATATATATATATATATATATATATATATATATATATATATATATATATATATATATATATATATATATATATATATATATATATATATATATATACCGTCGTGGCGCAGCGGCAGCGTCTGCCTATAAACGTGAAGGTTTATGGGGGTTCGAATCCCACTCGGGAAGAATGAATGATTTCATTTTCTTCGCTTTGGTAACAAGACAAAGCGCGGCGTTGAGTTCCGCCACTCAACACGCAATGCATCGAAGGGGGAAAGTGGGGAACGGTTCTTTCAACCTACAGTTTCGTCTGCCTTTTCTAAAAGATATATATAACAGATAAAAAATATTAACAACATCTAAAATTTTTTTTTTTTATTTTTCTTACAATAAACACTCTTTAAGAACGAAGTCGTATTAATAAAAAAGATATATATTTTAGGTCAAATAAAAGAAAAGTACAGATCCATGCTAGAAATATATCGACAGACAGAAAATAAATATAGCGGCGCTTCCAGAATTATAATGCCTAGAGTGGAAACAAGGATGCCCATACATTACTTCGTCAGGTGATTATTTAGTGACCAGATATTCCTTTATATATATATATATATATATATATATATATATATAGATATATATATATATATATATATATATATATATATATATATATATATATATATATATATATATATATACATATATACATATATACATATATATATATATATATATATATATATATATATATATATATATATATATATATATATATATATATATATATATATATATATATATATATATATATATATATATATATGTCTTGTGACTAAATGACAGACAGACAACGCACAGGCATGTAGAGGTGACTCAGAGAGGAGAGGCCGGGGTGACGACGACAACGGCTTTTACATGATATAATAATTTTTTTTCAATATTTTGGACTAATATATTAAGATATTATAGTTAATAATACTTAAAGAAAATATATAAATATTTGAACGTAGCGGGATTCCAGCCCGCGCCTCATGTTTCCCGTCCAAGCGCTCTCACCACTAAGCCATAGGTTCTTCCTCCCGCCGCATCGAAATTCTTATATGCTTTATACAGCTCATTACGTTGTCAGCATCTCTGTAGGGAGATTTTTAGAAATTTCCACTATACAAAGATTATTGTAAAGAACAATCATCTGGTGAGAGAAAATGCTATTTTAATTATAATAATTATTAATACGCGTTTTTTTTTTCTTACGCAGATTGGAAATTATCCATGGATTAGAGAACGATATCGACAGACTGATAAACTTGCTCGAAAATATACCAGAATATAAATTGAATGCACCACAGTTTGGCTAGAATTGAGGTAAGGTAATTTTTTTAAGACATTTTCACATTGCAAGACGATTGGCGGAACTCAACGCTGTTTCTGTGTACTGTTTTACCAGAGCAGGTTAATATACATATATATATATATATATATATATATATATATATATATATATATATATATATATATATATATATATATATATATATATATATATATATATATATATATATATATATCATAATAAAAAAATTATATAGACCATGAATAAGTAAGAGAATTACTTTAAAAGCTGTATAAAGACTGTACTTCGTTTCAATACCACATCAGGGATTTCCAAGGGGATATCCTCCTCCCAATTCCTGAGCTGCTACCACGGTCCCTAACGGAGTAGTCACTAACACCCCATCATCATCACCTTCTCCCATTTCATTATCAAAGGTCCTAAGCCCATCTCAAAGGCGAAAGAGTCCCACATCATCAGAACCCTACCCTGAAGCCTTTCCTTACCTCATGCGGGAGATGAGGGAGATCAAATATGGCGGGTGATTCACCATAACGTAGCCTCTCGACTGATGAGAGACCGCAAGCGATAGTTGGTTACCATGACAACGCTGACATATAATTCAACTTTTTTTTCTTAATTATCTTGCTTACGACTAAATAGAAGAGAATGAACCGATTTTTATGGGACTTTCACCAGAAGATAGAGGAGGTGGAAGAGGCTGTAGGCTACTTTTTTTTCTAGTATTATGAAAGTATTCATTTTATATACAATTCTGTGGTAAATATAATTTTCATAGACCAAGTTATTCAAATGGGATAAGTCAAAAAAACTTATATGTACAACCAATGTAATTGTAAGCATGATGGTTTGTGGGTTCGATTCCCACTCAGGGAGTACCAACACTCAACACCCAATGTGCCGAGAGGCAGAAAGTGGGGACGGAGTGTCTTAGCACTAGGTTCCTTCTGCCTACCCTGCTGTGTGTACAAAAAGTAAATCCGAGAACTTTAATCACTAGTCGCTAGTTAAGAATATATTATTAATTAAATTTCAGCCAATTTTCAAATGGAGAAGAATGAAATAGCATACGGAGAGAACGACGTATACACAGATTATTGACAAATTAAATAAAGCTTTTTCCGTTCAGTGTTTGTTTAATTTCTACAATTATTTACATACGTATTGAACTGCTGAGATCAACGCCGCGCTTTTTGTGACTCTAGCTTGTCTAGGCGTTTTGGCAAATCAAGGCAGTCAATATTGGGAACTTTCAACACTTTCTGCAAATACCCTCCGTATTTGCAGAAAGTTTTGCTATCTATTAAGAGACCCCAATATAGCAATATAGTATAGTAGAAATATATGCTGGCCAGGATAAGGTGTTATCCATGACAATATCCAAATCTTCAATAAATTTAATGTAAGATAAAGGAGTACAATCAAACATAACAGCGAGTGAATGTGAGAAATTTAATTTCGCTACTTGTTTTTTGTTTGCCAATAATTATTTTATTTTATTTATTTATTTCTTTATTTGTACAAAATATAACAAATATATATAGACCTATACATACATACAAATATACACACATATATACATACATATATACATTGAGATTTCTTGAAATTTAAATCTATGCCTTACGATTTGCTCCATACATATATTGTTTGAATTGATGTGATTAATTCGTCCAATATATTCAGATATAGCTTCAATGGGTGCTGATACATATATTTGCGAGTCATCAGCATAGAGATGAAATAGAGGAGATTGTAAATCAGTTAATGTATTTATAAATATAGAAAAAAGTAAAGGAGACAACACTCCTCCTTGTGACACCCCCGCTTCAAGTCAACGGGGGAGAGCACAAATAATACATCGTTCAATAAATCCCGGGACTAACCCAGAGATGGCGTGATTCATGTCAAATCAACCTTCAAGTGACATGTGTCAAAATTTCATGTCAATCGAACCATAAACAACAAAGCTACAGTGGCAAAAAGCAACGACAGTTGTTTTGGGAGGCAAACGGTATAATTTTTATCAACAACAAGCAGGCAGGTACAATGCACCGTACCACAATTAATCAAAACAACGGCCAAATTGAACGAGTTGGGCTTCGATTTACTTCCCCACCCACCATACTCTCCAGATCTGGCTCCCAGCGACTACTGGATCTTTGCTCAGCTAAAGGATGCTCCAGGGAACAAGATTTGGCTCGAATGAGGAAGTAATAGCTGACACTGAACCTTATTTTGAAGCCAAGGAGGAATCCTTCTACAAGCATGGTATCAGAAAGTTAGAAAAGCGTTAGAATGATTGTATCGCACTTGAAGGTGATTGTGGTGATGAATAAAAAAGATTTTTTCGAAAAAAAACGTCTTTCCCAGTTAGTCCCGGGACTTATTGAATGATGTGTATGATAAAACTATGACTAAAACGAAAACTTTTGCATCCAAAAAAATGGAACAATTTAAAATAATATATAAATTTTATTGCCAATTTGCAATTATGAATTACCAATAGTAGTCTATCTCCCATCCGTAATCTATGGGCCACCACCTGTTCTTCGGTTTCGGCTTCGGTGTGGGTCTCATCAAGCTAATCCCTTTAAGATACAACGCCCACTGTTTCTTTAACTCCTTCAGCCTTCTCTTTCTCTCCCTTTCTCTCTGTCTCGCATTCTCCTCTATCTTCCTCATCGCTTCCTCCAAAGCTTCCCTAGTGTTCTTCTCTTGTTTATGGAATTCTGGCATATGACTGTATTTCCTGCCTATTTCATGGAACATGTTCACCAAATTGTAGATTTCGAAGAATAACTTTTGGAGCAGTTCAGCTGTTTTAAAGATATCAAATAACAGGTATATCACGAACTGGTTGTGATGCTGGATGATGCCCACCATTTTTCTGTAACTGTAAATTGAAGAAAATGTTTAAATTGTTTTGAAAAACTGAATTCTCCACTATTGAGTAGTATAGAAGGACTTAAGGGCGATACTTGGGTCGGTCTCAGGCGCTGCTCTGAGCTCTCGTCGCGTTGTAGCTCTCCCTACAACGCGATGATTGAATCGAAGGAATACTAAGTAACAAAAATTTTTAGCTACCACTTTTTAGAATGGCGGAACTAAACGCGGCACGTGCTTTTGATACCAGAGAAGAAATTTAAACAATTCATTACCTCAATCTAATCAAACCCACAACCGTCGTGTCAATGGCTTCGTTATCAATATTACAAATTTAAAAAAAAAAACCAATTCCCGCATACTACAAAATTTTATAATATTTAAATCAATATTTATTTTACCTTCACACACAAAAGGATCAGCAGAGAGAACCTTTTAAAGAGAAAAGAAGAGACCGTAAAGCCCTCCGCTCTCCACGCTCCATTTTCTCGTGTCTCTCATAGCAAGTAAATGAAAACAATACACTCGCGCCAGTCTGTCTCATCATCCACATACCTCTCCAATATCTCCGAAACTAAATATCCAGCTTCAAAATGTGGAGACAAGTCGTATTTCGATTTGATGTGGTTTACTTCATTGATTTTATGTTTGGCTCGATCATTGTAGTTCTTCATTAAATGCACCAATCTCACCGGGAGATTTATAGAGTTCTCTCTCACTTTGTAATCTACTGAGAGGATGGTGGGTAAGGAACCTTTAATAATAATAATAATAAACTTTATGACATGTTCACAAAAGCTACAATTTTGTAAACAGTAGGCTGAATATATTACTGTAATACATTCTATGTATCCAGATTAGTGTCCTGCTCTCTTCTCTTGAGAATCTTCACGAGAAAATTAAAAAAAAATTACTATTCATAAAAAGGTTAGACTAAAAAAGAAATGACCATTCAATACGGCGTGACCGTTCATTGTGTACGAGACTGCGCGTGCGCATGTGATGATGTATTTTTGCGGAGGTGTGTATTTCTACACATGCGCACGTATAATAATAATAATAATAAAAGTTATTTATCGTATATAACATTTTAAGACTCTCCGTATTGAGTGGCGGAACTCAACTGTCTTGTTACCACAGCAAAGAATATGATAAGAATTGAATGAGAATCGACCCCGTAACCATCGTGTTTACATCAGATACTACATTCTTACCTGAATCTTACATTGAAACTATTGACGTGATATTACTATAGCCTATAGGCTATAATAACATCAAAAAGCCATATATAGTTATAACTATATATAGCTTTTTGGTATGAGCCAATAGTTCCTGAGAGAAGCACCAAGCCAACTTCAATTTTATAATAAATCAATAAAATAAATTTGCATGGGAATCGAACCCATTGTTTTTATTCATTTATAATAGAACAGAGAGTATTCTCCGTCATTTTTATATATTTTAATATAAACATTTTCAACAAATACTTACATAAAAATAAAATTACAATGTCCATAGAAACGTTTTTATTTCTTCTCAAATCTATATTTAACTGCTTTTCAAATTACTCGATTAAGGATTTAATTAAAATCATAATTAAAAAAAAATAGTCCGGATTGTTTTTCTTGCAGCAAATGGTGTTGACGTGACGAGAAATAAATGACGTAACGAGAAATAAATGACGTAACGAGAAATAAATGACGCAACGAGAAATAAATGACGTAACGAGAAATAAATGACGTAACGAGAAATAAATGACGTAACGAGAAATAAATGACGTAACGAGAAATAAATGACGTAACGAGAAATAAATGACGTAACGAGAAATAAATGACGTAACGAGAAATAAATGACGTAACGAGAAATAAATGACGTAACGAGAAATAAATGACGTAACGAGAAATAAATGACGTAACGAGAAATAAATGACGTAACGAGAAATAAATGACGTAACGAGAAATAAATGACGTAACAAGAAATAAATGACGTAACGAGAAATAAATGACGTACCAAGATATGAATGACGTACTGTTTTACCAGAACCCTGTAAATATAATTGCCCATCCCTAGACACGCTACCGTGTCAGCTATTCAGCATAGTGTTCCGTATTATTAGCCTCAGCCTCAGAGTTGTCTAAGGATTTCCAAGTCTAATTCGAGTTATTTTATATTATTTCTATGTCATACTATTTCTTTATAATAAATATACTTTAATCAAAATAAATCTTTTTTTAAAAAGCTTAACTAAAAGTTCCATATAACAGTACGGAGGTATGATTTTTCTAAAGCGGGAAGTGAATAAGTCAATGCCTTGATTTTTTTCACCTTTGACTTTGATTTCTTTAGAGGAATGGAATGGATGGAATGAAAATATCTCATTGATATTAATTAATAATAATAAAAATAATAATAGTTTAATATTTCTTATTATTTAAAAAAAAAAAAACAAAATAACTTCAGTAAGTACAATTTTATTTCACTATTAAATTATTTCTGTCACTGAGAATTCTGTTTGAAACACTAACTCGCTACTCGATTCTTTTTTTTTTCTTTTATATAATATATAATATATATGTTAAGAGAAAAAAATCGATACATCAATTTGATATATCGATTCGGTTACATAATTGCAAGCCGCGAATAAAATATGGCGACAACACTATTTATTATTTATTTTTATTTATTTTTTTTAATTCGCAAAGCTTCGAACTTCTGGACGATTTTTCATCGAAATCCAATCAATGTAAGTACTAGAAAAATCGATTTCAATTATTATTTTTTTAAGTCAATTCGCAATTTCGATTAAAAATCGTCGCACAAACGGATCCCTAACTCCATAAAAAACTTTTGAACAGTTAAAAAATATATATACACCATTTACAATAAACACGGAATTCAAACTAACCGATAGATAATACCCGTGTAAATATGCGACGAGGTCGCGGAGAATTGCGGAGAGTGGCGGACAAAAATTCCGTTCTCTATCTATTTTGGCGTTTCTCGCATTCGTCTATACATCTGCAGTCCTCGTTTATAGAGTCCAAGGACATGAGGCTCTCTTGCGAAGTCCGAAGACAAGCCTTACATCTTGAGTCGACGGAAGTCCCGCTTTGGGAGTTTGCGTCTTCGGAAACAGATTCCAGAGAACGGAGACTTTCGACAGAAGTCAATTTGTAGGAGCGTCGGAATTCCGCAATTTCCTCATCACTCATGTTCAGCGCCAAAAGCGAATCTCTCGCCATTTTCCCTAAAGAAGATACCTTTTTCTTCTTCTTGCTTAAAATGGAGTCCATTTTGGTCAAAGGGCATGGCTTGTTTAGACTTTCAGGCAAAGATTTGGGACTAGAGCCGCTTCTAGTCCGTAATTTTGACCTCCTCTCCGGTATATCTCTAGGTGTTGTGCTTTCTGGCACTTTGAAAGCAATAGTCTTTAATTTTGGACTCTCCTTCTCTTCTAAAACTGGTCGATTGCTCAAATCCTCCAAAGAATTAGACTTTTTGATTTTAGCCCGTTCCGGAATAATCGGTGAACTTTTCCGACCTTTCACTTCAACTGTGAAAATTTCCGGAATTTCTACAGCCTCGTCTATTATGAGTTCCGGAGAAAGATCGAGCATTTCTTTGATTTCCGCGTCTCGTAATTCTTGCGCGAGAGACTCCTGTTTCTCTGTGCTCGTCGATTCGAAATCTTGGTTCTCGAATATCAAATAAGATAAGGCATCTTTCCCCAAGTCCACGCTTTCTAATTCTTTCTGCGGGTCAATCACATCTTTCTCCACAACTTTATCGTCAATATAAGCTAATTGTATCAAATCTGCTGCCATATCACAAGTTTCGTCGATATTTGCAATCGGAGCTTTGTCGGATTGGGGCCTTTCGTCAGATTTCTCCGTGATTGTTTTATTTTTATTTTGGCGTTCCGTAATGTCCATTGCTAAAGCGGTGGTCGCAATGCTGGATATGAGTGTATTTTCCGGACTTATGTTTTCTTTGATTCCTCTAATAACTTTCGTTGGAAGCTTGTCCACCGGCTGCGCGGTCTCTGGGCTCGTTTGCTTTTCCAACGAGTTCTCCGAATTAGATTTGAGTACCGACGCGAAGGACCTCGGCCTCACTTCCGCCGGCTTTTCATCTAACTTAACTAGTGTAGCCTCGCTACAATCTTCAGATTTATTTCCGGACTTGTCGCCGGATTCGTCATCGTATACTTTTAATTCGTTGGGCAATATGAGATCTATATTATCACTTTCCGGCGTGTCCATTTTATCGCTTAAATCTAAACATTTTTGTACTAAATCATCGGTGGTTTTTTCGGTAACTTTAGCATTGTCTGCTGGATTTGTTGGGAACTGGAACTCGCTAAGCGTGTCCGTGTCAGTCGAAGGTGTCTTGCTATCGAGCTTTCTAGAAAAAGATTCATCTACAAACGAGACTTGAACTCTTTCTGAGAGCGTTGAATCAGTCGCTTCGGACAAACTGTCCGTATCTTCTTTATCATTTTTCTCCGTGACACTTCCCCAAGACCAAAAAGAACTGGTCAAAGAAGAATCTTTCCTCGGAGGTGTACTCGATGTGGACTTTTTCTCATCATCACCAGTGGATCTTGAGAAAAGACTGCTCGGATGCTGGAACAAGCTCAACAGCTTCTCTAAATTGCTAGGTAGTTTATATTCTATTTTCTCCTCTTGCTTAGGTAAATGGAAGCTAGCAGAGGGTGCTACCCACGATATCTTCCTCATCCTCTCTAATCCCTTAGACTTCAGTGCTGGCACATCCAACAAACTGGAAGTGCGTTTAGGAGAAGTTAACGTGTCCTGGTCTTTTTTGACCGATTCCCTCAAACTAGAGCTGCAAGTCAAAGTGCCCTCGTTAGACGAACTATCTTCTTTGGTTTCGGATGGATTTTGCAAGGAATATTCAATCCCTGAGTCCGCCGACGTAACCATGATTTTCTCTTGCTTCGCAGAATCCACGGAACTAACACTCGCCTCCAAACTGGATAACGAACCGTGTATTTTTTTCAAATTACCAAAACTTAACGGCGAAACACTTTCATTTGAGCTGATCGATACATTAAGGTTGACTGGTGTCACATCACTAGCAGACTCCACGCTGCTCTCCTTCGAAATCGACCTGTTCTCCTCGTGCTTGGTCATTTTCGATCTACCCTCATTCAGACTTTCCACTGAACTTCCAGAAACTTCCAGAGACGAGCTACTGTCGCAGAAGGCACTGATTGGTTTCCGCATTAGTCTAGAAACTTCTAGATCCGGACTGTCCAGGCTCGACTCACTCTTATTCTTCTTTAATACTACACTATCTCTTGCAGGTACAATGTTTTCTATATCTACACTCCTCGACGCCAGATTACGTAAATTACCAAAATCATTTTCCTTTAAACATGTTATGTCTAGTTCTCGCTTATCCTCTAATATATTTACATTTTGGTCGCAATGTACTTTGGTTGAACTGTTAACTGTTGATTTTTTATCTGCGTCGCTAATATCTAACGTTTTCACTATATTAGTATCTATATGTTCATAGTCTATGGTCTCATTATGAGACAAATTAATCGTATCACCGAATGCCCTATCACTATGTTCACGATTGTCCGCTATATCACTAGTCTTAATTATGTCACTATTAATGTTTTCGTTGTTTAACGAATCGTTCGCACGTGTCACATCACTAATCACACTTTCACTTGAAACTTCGTTAGTTTCAACTTCAATTTCACTAAATTCAGAAACTGTTGGACCCGAATGCGGTCGTTCAGGCCCGATTATCACAGATTGCGTTTCTTTCAATTTGCCGTCAGTTTTGTAAGCCTCAACATGTTTGACTTCATGGACTTCATGGATTTCGTGAACTTCATCGTGAAGTTCAACTTGAATTACGAAGTCAGTCATAATTTCTTCGGTTTGTGTCACAACATTTCGTATTTGTGTTCTCGGAATGACCACAGTCTCACTGACGACATAATCGGTCTTATTTTCAGCAGTCTTAACCTTTTCTTGTACAGTACTTCTTTTATTATTATCAATTTCCTTATCACCTTTATCTATAACACTTTTTTTTTCTCCTTTCTCTTGTATCTTCATTTTATCAACACCAATATGTATATTTGTATCATCTGTCAATTTGTCATCACTTTTAGTTTCAAACACGTCATCAACTAAAACTTCATCACATTTTACATCTTTTCTGTCAAAATTTTCGACATTTATTACAACATTTTCTTTACTTTTTACATCTTTATAATCAAAAGCAGTTTTTTCTTTCTCATCTGAGAGAGTGGTGTCATTCCTTGTATCACTAATCTCAGGAGAGGGGGAGGGAGAGGGTGATGGAGAAGTTGGTGGGAGAGTGGGATTATATATTGAATCATAGTTTCTCGTGACTGAAAATCTGGAGGCTGTTTTTCTCGGCGCTTGAGTGACTTGAGTTTGAGGTGGTTCCGCTACCTGTACAAGAAACAATAATATTTAAAAAGCATTGATTAACACGCTTCACGCTGTATCCAGCGTTCCAGCGTTCTGCACTCCCGTATCTTGGTACGGAAGTGCAGAACACTGCTCATCACGCTATGTTTTGACATAGCCGTATGAAGTAGATACATATATATATATATATATATATATATATATATATATATATATATATATATATATATATATATATATTATATATATATATATTATATATATATATATATATATATATATATATATATATATATATATATATATATATATATATTATATATATATATATATATATATATATATATATATATAAATATATATATATATAAAATATATATATTAACATTCCAACAACACAAACCTGCATAACTTTAAATCTAGACGTTGTAGGACAGTGTGTCCGAGAGACGCTCACACTCTCCGACACTCGGTCCGGTGTCACCGGTATCACCTGGGAATCGAGAGTAAAAACTTATAATTTAATTGATATACAAGACTTTACACAGTGAAATGATTGGCGGAACTCACCGCCGCGCTTTGTCTTGGCTACCAGGGAGCGAGGAGGAGGGAGATAATGAAAACAATTCATTCCTCCTCCAGGTAATTAAACGTACAACTCTACGACACGACGGACTACAATGCACTCACCGAGAACCTGGAGGGCGCGGGCACGGGGCTGCCGGCGGGGGAGGCCGAGGGGGAGGGCGCGGGGGAGCGCAGGCGGCCTCGGCGCTCCTCGTCGGTGGGCACACACTGGAGAAAATTGGAAAATGGCTTATTAATTTGTCCAAAAATATTTCACATAAATGTATAGAAAGGTCCCTCTCAGGTGTGACTCGATTTAACTGAATGTAATTATACATGATTATTTACCAGCGCGGCGTGCGCGGCGTGCGCGGCGTGCGCGGCGCTGCGGCAGGTGAGGCTGATCTTGCGCGCGGCGGAGGCGGCGGCGTGCGGCGCGGCGGGCGCGGCGCCCTCGTTGCGCGCGCACGCCGCCCGCACGCGCGACACCAGCGCGCGGCGCTCCGACGACTCCTGCAGTCATGCGCACGATCAATATGTGGCCAATCAGGGTATGGCCTTGGTGGGAATCACAGACTTGGTGAAGCCACCATTACCTATAAAGTACCAAGAATCCGTCTGCTATGTTAGTAGTGTAACACGTGTTTGAGCAGAGCCCCGATCAGCCCGTGTCATCCAGGTCTTAGTTTGTCCAACCTGGCACCTGGTTGATTAGTGGTATAGTGGGCACGCATTTTGCGTGTTTGCACTTCACTCAGTTCGAGTTTAAGCTGAGCTGAGGATGCAGGGCAAAAGGCGAATATTCTGCACCTTAAAATTCATTATAGAGAACTAATCTCATCACTCAACACATCACATCAATTAAATCTTATCACTAGGGAGGATATCTAAATAACACCGAGCGTGCCTGGAAGCTCTGAAGCGGCAGCCCAACTACTGGACTAAGGCACAGTAGGCTAATGACCCGCTTGCTCGAAAAAATTTAAATTAAAAAACTCTTGACATGAAAAAAAGGACAGGAATTGCTCTATATCCTAGGATTTAGGGAGGTGCACAGAAATGGTTTCGGTGAAATTCGGTAAACTGAGAACACCCAAAGGTTCTGATGTAACAACGAAAATCCGGCTGTCTGAAAACCGATATCAGATCGATATCAAAATTATCTGACCCCGTTTTAATTCAAGAGTCCGGAAGATCTCAATTGTGCAGCGCTATTCTCCCATCATCACATCTGCAGAAGATATGCAAGACGAATTTTACATCGCGCTCAACGCCGCCTTAAAACTCATAAAAAAGCAGGACATGGTGATCGTCATTGGAGATCTTAATGCAAAAGTTGGGACACTAATTGCGAAAGACATATAGGTACACAGGAACTCGGGAGTACATAATGATGATCGGGAACGTTTCTTAGAGTTTTGTCAAAACCATAATCATACAAATGGTGGCACACTATTTATCCAAAAGGACTTCACATAAAACCAGATAGACAACCTTGCCATTAGTTCGTTGCTTGACGTGCGCAACCGCAAAGGTGTTGATATGGTCCCGTCTCCATGGGATTGGTGTTCCTCCAAGATCGTCAACTTACGAACGGCCATCTAAAGTAGATATTCCTCTAGTTGCTCATGACGGCTTTGTTTCTGAGGACACGGAGGTCCATGCGGATGTGCGTCAGGGCTTCTTACTATCACCTCTTTTTTCAAGGTTGTCCTAGATGGAATCTTGCAACGCGCATTTAACAACAACCGACGTAGGATAGAATGGGGTATCACCGATGTCTTAGAAGACTTGGAATACGCCGATAATCTAACTGATACTGAACCGATACTGAGTCACACGCACCATTACATGCAATCTAAGCTCGATGACCTGGACCAAGAGACGAATGCTACTGGTCTCAAGATCAACACCAGGAAGACCCAAGAGATGCGATCTGGGGTTTAGTCTGTACTGCTTCACGGAAACGAAACATGGCGGGTGTCCAAAGTCTTTATTTATATATTAGCCTAGAATCCGATATTTACTTACAATATTACAATAACTCCATCATTCAATATCTAGTACATAAAATTGTAATAATGGTAATTAATTTTTCCAAAATAGTAATTCAATCAAATAATAAATTAATAAATTGCACATTCTCATTCGTTTCATTTCCTATTTGACTCGTCCTCATTGTCGGTATCTGTTTACTTTGCAGCGAAGACCTCCTCCAATTTTTTCCAGTTCTCTCTGTCTCGTGCTAGTCTTGTCCATGTTCTCCCTCCTCGTCTTCCCATCTTTTATTTTGCCTTCCTCTTCCACTTTTGCCTTCTTTTGGGTACCAGGAAAGTACTTGTTTACTTCATTTTATTGTCCTCTTGCTGTGTGACCTGCCCATCTCCATTTCAGAGCTCCAACTTTGATTATCACATCCTGTGTTCTTGTTTTTTTCCTTATGAACTTGTGGTTAATTTTTTCTATTTTCCGTATGCCTGCCATACTTCCCTCCATTCCTCTTTGGCATGTTTTAAGTTTGCTTATGAGCATATTGTTTAGTGCCCACGTTTGGCATCCATATGTTAGGACTGGCATATGCTTGTATTAAATAAATTCTTAATCATTTCAAGCTCATTTTTTGTTTTCTTTATTTCTCTTTGTGACCAATAATGTTCCCAAGCCTTTTCGACACGGGTGTCAATTTCTTTGTCAGTTAAACTTTCGGTTGAAATAACTTGACCCAAATATGTATAGTCGTTCACATATTCCTTTATTTGGTTGTTGTTTAGTCTCAGCAAGATCTTTGTTCTGTTTGCTATTGCGTATGTTTTTGATGCATTAATTGTTAGTCCTACATGACGAACTTGACGATCTTGACGAACTTCTTTTTCAATTCTGATAGCTTCTCCTTCTTTCTCTAGTTGTATCGTAGCTGTACTGTTCGTATAAATGTTTCTTATAACTTTTATATATTTCTCTTCTACTCCTTGGTTCTTTAGAGTCCATCTCTCTCTCTCCATATTGAATTGTGTTCAAAAGAGTCGAATTATATCATAAGGCTTATGGGTCTGTTATGTGCTTACTTCTTCCTTATGACCTTTTTTATGAATCAAGACAATTTTCGACGTGGCCCACTGTGAGGGTATTTGTTCTGTTTCAATTACTTCGTTGAACAATTGAGTTAAGATAGGTGCTGTGTCTTACAGCCTTGTGAGATTTCATTTGTGATGTCAGTATAAGGAGTTTTGTTCTTTTTTTGTGTTTCTACTGCTTTTTCTATTTTTCTACTAAGCATGCAAGGGACTGGAGACTTGTCTTGAGTGATATCTATATTTTCTTCTTGCAGGCTTGTGTTTTTTGTAAATAGTTTTTTATAGAAGCAGGTAGCCATGTGAAGAATATTATCATGTCGTTGTAGAAGTAAAGTTGGAGTATATCATGTAGTTATCCTCAGCTTTAAATTTTCTTGCTAATATTAGCAATTTCTTTTCTTATGTCTTTTGATTTTCGTTTTGTCTCTAAGAGTTGGTTCGTTTCTTCTAATAGGTTTAATGTTTCTGGCGCTAGCTTTCATTTATACTGTTATAGCTAGCTATATTTATAGTGGATTGTAGCATGTCATATTTTTGTTGTAATTGTAGAGGTTTCGCGTTTGACTTATAGTTTGCCAATTTTACATGCAGAATTTTGTTTATTTGTCTAATGTCATCGCAGTAAAGCTCAGTGTTTGGTCTTATATGGTCTCTAGATCTTCTTGGCTGTTTTGTTGTTAGCTTAGCTCGTACCATTCTATGTTTCTTGTTAAAGTTGATTAATCAATTTGATTTTTATATTTGCCATCTCTAGTTCTATGAGGCGTTCTGTAGTCCTGAGTGATAACGTATTTAGAGTACAGATGAAGATGCAGCTTCCAGTTGGAGGGTTTCGTTCATACATCTCAACGGTGACCAGCCAGCTTGGAGAGTTGCTTTTATCTTTGGTTCGTGTGCGTTATTTGGTTGGTGTGTTAGCTGATTCCTTCCGGTAGTCCGTGGAGTGAGTTAGTTTTTTGGTATATTGTGTTTATGTTATTGTTCTATCTATATAGATTAGTATATTTGGTTTTATATATTTGGTTGTGCGTTTAGAAAGTGGGTTCGCTGGTGATGTACTGTGGTCATCATGGGTACAAAGTCATCTCGCATCGACTCCAGGTCTTCGTTAACTGTTGCCACGAAACACCGATCGATCAACAGATCAAGAGCCGAAAATGGATCTTGGTTGGACACACGCTCAGAAGGGATTCCAAACACATCCCTAGACAGGCTCTGGGCTGGAATCTATAAGGAAAGTGCAAGCCTACCCGCCCTACCCTAGACAGGCCTGGCAACGCAATAGAGTAGACGAGGCTTAGGATATAAGCAAGATGCAGATGTTGCAGCAGTTGCAGTAGTCGATGATGCAGCTCGCTCACTCGCTCGAAATAGTTACATTATTTTGTAGCAGTTCCCAAGTAGATAAGTTGCAGACGCAAGCTAATGAACAAGAAAATACTAGGCCTATGGTTGCTTAGTAAAACAAAAAATAAACTACTCATTCCCTAAAACGGGAGTAGAATCCAAAACTAGCATACTCACCGGAGGATCGTCCAAATCTATTTGCGTCAGGGTCGTATTGTCCTTCATAGCGTCGAGTATCGCTTGGAGGCCGGCGATACTGATCTTGTTATCGCGCAGGTCCAGCCTCTGGAATGTGTCAGGGAGAAGTTATCAGTAGTAGAGTGAGCAGACAACCAGGTATTGAGAGACTTGGTCGAATAGCGGAGTACCAGAGTGAGGAGCTACAAATAATCCTCTCTCCCCGCGAGAACCACCCGAACCCGAACCCACACCCATCGTCGTTACAGTTAGCCTCATTTATAAGAAGTGAGACGAACAAAAGTTGATCCTTCGAGCGCTCCACTCTATATATAATAACATAAAACATTATTTCTATCATCGCTCATAAACATAAGGAGAAAATAGAACACTATACTTTCCACTTATGTTATTATTTAGTGTCATAACATAACAATATTCTCTCTATATCTGACACAAATAAAAAGATGGTCCTTCGAGCCCAAAAAACTGTCGGTCCTTAAAACCATTCTTACGTACAAACAACTAAAAAAAACACGAGAAAAAAATCACTGTACCTGCAACCTACTCTCCCCACTGATCAGCTGCACGACCGCCTTCGCATCCGGAGACATCCTCACCGCCTGCAGCCCCAACGAGAGGAGAGGAGACTCGATACTTTCCGCCAGCGTCTTTATGGCGTCAGCTCCTAGGGAGTTACGTCCTATGTTCAGGACGCACAGGGATTTTGTTGTACGCTGGAATATGAAGGGCATGGCATCCGTATTTATGATAGACTAGTAGAGAAACCTAACTTTGCTGAATTATTTTATTTCTCCAAACTATAGCCCCCCATAATCAATCCCCTTTCATACACTCTTATGGGATGAATGTGGTTTTCCTATCCATAAACTAAATTTCTGCTAAATTTAAAATTTGTAAGTCAAATAGTCAAGAATATCTTTATTGACAAATGAATATTTTATATATATATATATATATATATATATATATATATATATATATATATATATATATATATATATATATATATATATATATATATATATATATATATATATAATAATGGCGGCCGGTATGGTGCAATGGCGGCCTTATCGCTGAAAGCGATCTCTTCCAGGCAACCATTATTATTAATAATCAGTAGCACAAGTGCAGAAAGATGCAAAAAATATTACATTACGACTATAAATACATTTAAGGTATTATATATAAATATACTAAACATACTTACATATATAATAATTTATATAGATATACATACATACACATACATATATATACACATAGATACACAACATATATAAATAAATAAAAAAAAATACATAAGAGGATACCATGTACATACAAACTTATATGTTTAATTTATATGTTTAGTTTAGGTATATATTATACACTTAAATAGACATACATACAATAAATATGAAATTATAAGATATAATTCTAATTATATAGATAGTTCCAGATAGATCAAGTATCAAGTAGAACAATCTATTTACTAGTATATAATACTACTTCAAGTTGAACAAAAAATATTCATATGTAAGATAGTCCATCTATTGAGGTAGGCTATAGCCTATAGGCTATATCACATCACGTTAATCGTGTCTATATAGCCCGCTGTACCTGCTGAATGTGGAAAAATAATCAAAGACTTACCATAACTTTAGCCAAGTGGTTAGCACAATTCCTGGTCAACTGGTTGTTCCAAAGTATCAAAAACGCTAGACCCCTAGAATCGTAGCTGCCAACTGAAAAATAACACCAGCTTATTTAATAAAGCCTGCCTCCAAGAGGTATTCAGAGGCCGACGTGTTGCGGTGGCAAGAGGCGCGGCCTGGTACATATCCTGGTACACAAATATTTGTATATAAATATTGATCTCATATAGATGACCGATACCAACGCGGACCAAATATATTGAAATCATCCACAAACCCATTGGAATATGCACTTCATCTAAATCAGTCCAGTTCTGGAGGAGTATGTACAAACAGACGTACATATAATTATATAAAGTAACAGCAACGGTGGAACAGCATGTTACTATAAACGCGAAGGTTGTGGGGTCCACTCCCACTCGAAGCAATGACTAAACCGGAGTGTCTGAACACCAGGCGCCCTCACCCCTGGTCCCGGCGGGCGCGGCGGAGGGGGACGGCGGCGAGTGGTCCGCTTGCTTCACTAACGCGTCTGCTATGTGGGCGAGGCCCGCGTCCTGGAAACGGGACAAATCACATAATATGAATGTATTCTACGTTAGAGGAAGGCAGTGTTTGAATGTAAACGCAATAAGTGCGTGTTCGCGTGTCTCCATAAGGGTAAAATTATGGTGCAATTAATAACGCATATGTAGTGCATTCAATAAAACTTACACGCACACACACAGGAGCGCGCACGCGCACACACATACACTCGTACACACATACACACACAAACACACACACATACGCAAACAATACAAGCAAACACATACACGTAAACACATACACACACACGCACGTACAAATAAACATGCCAACAAACGTACACACATATACACACATACATACAAACAATCAGTCATTGTATCCTGGACACCAAATATACCAATAAATACACACCAATAAACGCTTTTATTTTCAACACACAAGTCACGACGTATCTCGCATGACTCGAAAACACAATCTCTTAAGAAAATTACACAAAAAAGAACAAAGTGGATGAATCTACCCGTATTAAGATTATTTTTAAAAAATTGTTTCTAAGCACTAAAATAAGCGCAATAACCAGTTTATTATCGACTACAAACAAACAGAAAATCCTACCTATGTAAGTACAACTCTATTTGATTATTAAAAAAAAACACTAACACAAAAACCCAAACTGTATGTCATTATTAAAATAAACACAACCACAAAAACCTATCTGTACCTGATTAGTAAATAAACACAACCACAAAAACCTACCTGTATCTGATTACTAAAATAAACACAACCACAAAAAACTACCTGTATCTGATTATTAAAATAAAAACAACCACAAAAACCTATCTGTATTTCATTAGTAAAATAAACACAACCACAAAACCTACCTGTATCTGATTAGTAAAATAAACACAACCACAAAAACCTATCTGTATCTGATTAGTAAAATAAACACAACCACAAACCTATCTGTATCTGATTAGTAAAATAAACACAACCACAAAAACCTATCTGTACCTGATTAGTAAAATAAACCCAACCAGAAAAACCTACCTGTATTTGATTGTTGGACAGATCCAACAACTGTATCCGCGTGTTGTACTTGAGTAGGGCGGCCACTTGCGACGCGTCATCCGGCGAGAGGTGATTGTCGCCGAGACGCAGCTCACGGACTGATGTGTTCGTTTTTAAAGCGATCACTGTTGGGTAGGAGAAAGGTTGGGTATTAATGTGGTTTCTATAGCAGGGTAGGCAGAGGGAACATAGTGTTTAGACACTACCGCTTTCCGCTCAATTTTCAAGACGTTGTGCGTATTGAGTGGCGTATCTCAACGCCGCGCTTTGGCTTGTTACTAGAACGATAAAAGGAAATAATTCAGTGAACCACAATCGTCGCCATTACTGCCCAGATGTCTCACATTTTTTTTATATGATTTTTTTTATACACTAGTCCGGTGTCACCAGATCTTCTATTTCTCTGCTAATAACAGAGTGAAATTCCCATTGGAAATATATGGTTTAAACACTTCCGACTAATTTACTTCTCCTATATATTTGTTGAAACCGTTGGTACAGCACTCTTTATCTATCATTTACATATTGGTATTTTAGTTTATTTTATATACCTACATATAACTATAGCTTCTTATATAAAATACTATAATCTTAATCCACCTAATACCTAATTTCTCACTTCAATGTTTTTTATTACTTGGGTAATGGCGTACAGGTACGAGTTTCATATATATACATAAAATATAAATTGATAATAAAATTACTAAATTGAGATTTGAACTCTAATCTCATACTCTTCCTTAAGTTGCTTAAGCTCTTATGACAACCAAGCAGAGTATCTTCCCAAATTCTCCACAAATTTAGACTCATCCTCAATGCACTTCCACCACATCACCTTCTCTATAACCCGCTTCCGCCAAATTCATCATCTGCTGGGAGAAACTAATAAATTGTCCCCAAATAAAGAGCCAATCTCCTCCCACCACTTTACCCTTACTTACTTAAAATTCTCCAGCTAACTACCGACTTACCTAAGCACAATAAGGCCTCTCCCGCCAAATTCGCCCTCTGCAGAGACAGGACCCGCAACCTGCACGAGGCGGGGCGGAGGGCTCGCGCTAGGGCGGGCGCGTGTGTCGCCTCTATTGTACCCTCTGATACTTCTAGCTCTAGTAGTTCTGAACTCTGAAGGTTTTAAAAAAGTTGGAAGTCTTATTTGGTAAATAAAAATAACACGCTGTATATGGCGTATAGCAGGTTAGACAAAGACAACCTAGTGTTAAGGAGCTCCATTTCACATTTTCCGCCCAATTTGTGAAATATTGTTCCCATCAGTGGGAATGGAATAACCGTCGCGTTTGCATTAAATCTTTATGCACGTGACATGGGCCTCAAATATATAAAACACTAGAACTTTATTATGTATAAGTGTTTAACAGAGGAAAGAATCTAGAATCTAGGGTGACGGAACTTAACGTCGGCTTTTGTCTTACAAGAGAGTGAAAATATAAAAAAAAAAAATAAAAAACACATTTCCCCTTAGTTGAACTATACACTACGGTACTATGGCTCTATATATATTATTAAAAATTATATGTGTATTATTAAACAGAATACCTTCTTTATCATCCTAGACGCAGCCTGCCACCCTCGTAGGCCGAAGTGCAGCGCGCCAACAATGGACATCGCCGTCGCACTCTCGTAGTACTCCACCATGTCGAATAATGATTCCTGAAAACGAATCAAAATTTCTATTATATCTAGTGGATATTCTTCTCTCCGCTTTCCGAACACTTTTGGGAGTCAAAACACTACGTTTTTCGGAATATTGGCTCTTTAACCGGACGATGCAGAGAACTCGCCGATGTACTCATGAGACGTCGGGTCCAGTGTGCTTTCCTTCAGGAAACTCGCTGGGAGGACAATAAGTCGCGTAACATCGGGCAGGGTTACCGCCTTATATACACTGGGCAGGCAAAACGATGTAGCGGTAGTGCTTTCTGAAGGGCTTCAGAATGGGCTTCTTGAAGTTGACCGTCGCTGCGACCGCTTGATGCAGATAAGGGTACTGATCGAGGGCGTTAACACAAACTTAATCAGTGCCTATGCTCCCTAGGCAGGTTGTAGCGCGGCTGAAAAGGAGATATTCTGGGAGCAGTATGAAGAGGTCCTACTTCGCTATACCGTCTACCGAAGTAGTCTTAGTTGGGGGGACTTAAGCGGACATGTGGGTAGGGTCGCTGAGGTGTATGAACGTGTTCACGGAGGTTTTGGATATGGTCTTCGCAATGCAGAGGGAAAACATATTCTGAGAACCTGCATTACATTTGATCTGGCCTTCGTGAACACCTTCGTCCAAAAGAAACCTCAGCACCTTATAACGTATAAGAGCGGGTCTTATTCAACATAAATCGATTATTTGCTGACTAGATGGTGTCATATAGGCAGGGTGACAAACTGTAAGGTCATTCCTGGTGAAAGCCTGACGGCCCAACATCGTCTCCTTGTCATGGACTATAATGTTACCCGAAAAAGAAAGTAGCTGAGAAACGCAAGCCAAGGATCAAGTGGTGGTTGTTAAATGCAGAAGGCCTTGGCCACGTCAGTGTATCTGGTGGGCATTGCGATCCAATGGGATCCCTGAAGCCTATATTGAGGTTATCAGAGATATGTACAACGATTCTGCTTCAGTGGGTAGGACGGCTGTTGGCGACACCAAGCCCTTCCCTATTACAGTAGGGATTTACCAGGGCTCAGCTCTTAGTCCGTTCTTATTCAATGTAGTGTTGGATACTATCTCGGCCCACATCCAAAGCCAGCCCTCGTGGCTGATGATGTATGCCGATGACATAGTACTCATTGATGAGAATCGACTGATGCTGTAGCGTAAAGTGAACGCCCGGGAGAGTGCGCTTGGAAACGGTGGTTTTAAACTAAATGTGTCGAAGACCGAGAACATGGCTTGCGGGAATCCGGACTCGAGCACCATCCACATCGGACCAGCCAGGAGCCAGCCGTTAAGTAGGAGAAGTTCAGGTACATTAGATCCTTTATACATGAGTCTGGAGGCATCGACCACGACATCCATGCCCGTACAAGCGCTGTCCTGGGCCCAATCGCGGGAGGTCACTAGTGTGGTCTACCGCGATTCTAGCAGAATACCGCCCAAGCTCAAGAGACTGATATACAAAAGCATTATCCGACCGGTTCTTTTATACGTCAGCGAATTTTGGCCACCATTATCTCGGCACACACAGGAGCTTCACGTCACGGAGATGAAAATGCTGAGGTGGATATCTGGCGTTACGCGGTCCGACCGCATACACAACACATTCATACGAGGTAGTCTAGGGTTCGGGACGTAGCGGATAAGCTCCAAGAGCGTCGCCATAAGAGCCAATAGATTCTCTACAGAGGCCAAACGAAGCCGGGACTGATGCCAGGAAGAAAAAGAAGAAACATATATACACCCGGTCAGTAATCATCATCTTACCGCGCCCTCATCATCG
The DNA here is from genome assembly GCA_037127375.1 of Dione juno. Classification (NCBI taxonomy): domain Eukaryota; kingdom Metazoa; phylum Arthropoda; class Insecta; order Lepidoptera; family Nymphalidae; genus Dione; species Dione juno. The sequence goes on along the minus strand of JAXRJS010000107.1, from coordinate 1,028,548 downwards.
ATACTGGCGTTGTCAATCTCGAATCTTCTGAACTGCACCTTCCGCAGCAACGCCTCCAGAGCGTCTGTGGGTGGAGTGCCGAGCAGCGAGCAATCTGTGAGGGCGAGACGCGGCGCCCGTAAGCAACCACCGATTGTGTTTTCTGGGAGTTCCTGTCAACAAAATAACAATAGGCGTGTCAGATTGTAATAAAAATGTATAGGATTAATGTCATTTGTCATGTGATGCAGGAGAGCTGCCATACATTTTAAAAGAACAAGTGTTCAATTTGTTGCCTTTAACGATACAAACGTGCAATCTATTTGAATTTATACATCTATACATATAAATTATATTGGAGTTTGTGATTTCGAAATAGCTGCGTTTTTTCGAGTACATATAGCTATGTACACGTTACTAAAACATAAAATATTTTTTTTAATTTTATCTGTGCATCTGTCTTTCCGTTTGTCTGAGCTAATCTCTGGAACAGCTGAATCGATTTTTATGATACTTCCACTAGAAGATAGAAAAGACTGCGGAATATATTATGCGGAATATATTATCCCAGAATATATTATGCGGAGAAAACGTTTTTTACCAATACAGAAAAAGATCCTGCCATATGCGGGATACAGCGTGAAGCTATACAAAAAATGAATTTGAATCAAGTACACTCACCCGTATCTGTTGCAGCACTGATTCTATAGGCGGTGTTCGATGACATCTGCAAGCTTCCAAGTATTCAGCTGCTAGTTGCGCTCTTGTTGTGTTTGGTACTGGAATTAAACAATATATATATATATATATATATATATATATATATCTATATATATATGTGTGTGTGTGTATATATATGTATACTAGTACAATAACTCCATATATGGCATACAAGAGAGAGCAAGTGATTTGCATAAGTCACAGAAAATTAAAAAAATATATTGTACATAATATTTAATATATAACAAAAAAACATTAAAAAGCACCGTCTTACTGTAAACGGGACGGTCGTGGGTTCGATGCTCACACGCAACAGGGAATTATTTCATTTCCTCGCTCCGATAAGAAGACGCGATTCAACACGCGATATGTCGAAAATTTCCATTCATCAATACTAGGTTTCCTTTGCTTAACCTGCTACGCGGGATACAGCGTGTTGCTTAAAAAAAAACACTATATGAAATATGTACCAATATAGCGACCTGGCGTACCTAATTTTCTTGCAAACTAGCTTTTATCTGTGGCTTCCCTTCCAATATAAATAACTAACAGTCGTGTATGACATATGACACATTCAGCAGGTACAGCGGGCTATATAGACACGATTAACTTCATGTAATATAGCCTATAGGCTGTAACCTACCTCAATGAACGGACTATCCGATACAAAAATATTTGTCCAATTACATAGAACCAACAGTTCAAACTAAAAGTAAAACTAACTTTAAAGTACACTATAGTTGTTTAGCAAGGTATGAAAGTAAAGTACACACATATTATATGAATTCAATCTATAATGACGTCACACAGGTCTGCCTGTACAACTCGGGGGTTGTGGTTTCGATTCTGAATCGGAGAGAATAGAGTCCTTGTCCTCGCTCTGGTGACAAAAGACGGCGCGGTGTCGAGTACCGCCACTCACCAAGCAATATCTGGTAAGGCGGTAAGTGAGGAAAGCAGTGACACTATGTTAGGTTAGCTGCCGCTCTGCTATATGAGACACAAATCATATCAAAATATTCTTTATTCAATTAGGTCAGTCAGTCATTACAAGTACTTTTGAATGGTCCATTTACGTTGAAGTGTCAGTAGTGTCAGTCACACAGGAAGCTACCATGAATGATTTGAAATTTATAATAATCATAGGCTTCCCGAAGGAGAATTAACAGCATCTGATTATAATATTCAGATTATTATCATTACAATTTTCTTTTTTTTATATTTAATATTCTTTATTTTACGCTTTATTTTAAGACATACGGCATAAATAAAAAAAAAATATCTTAGTTGTCATAACAACAATAAATTTTAAACGAAGTGACAAAAATACTTGGATATCAATTTCACGCATTATCCCGCACATAGCGGGAATAGCATAATCAGAGAGAACCCGGTGTCAAGACACTCAAAATTGCCAGAAATTGCCATTAACATAATTCAACTCATAGCCATTTTTGATTAAACAATGAAAGAACCTGCTACCACCTCCAAACCTAGACCGGGCTAAGCAACTAATATGACTAACACACATCTAGGTACACAATTACAAATGCGTCACTATAATCGATGTAATATGCACTTTTTATATTAAAAAAAAAAACTACATACATAATAACATGTGCATGTTACTTGCAATCATTAGGAAAAATTGTTGTTTGACGTGACATCATACGGGCCGCCACTTACCATCCATATATATACATACATACATGCATGTGTGTGGAAAATTATTACACCTTAAGAGGCCTTATTTATTTATTTATATTTGTTTTATTTCACAAATACAGTAGTTTTAAAGTAACATTAGTACATTTAATCTCCCAATAATATAAAAGATGTGTAATGTGTTTGAACATTTTTTGTGAGAGAAAAAAAAAAAAAAAAAAAAAACAAACATGACGTGCCTTCATGGTGCACTATATAGTTTGACTACAACCGCGACGGTTGAGGGTTCGATTACAATGAGGAGAGAATAAAATTATTTATTCCTTCACGCTGGCAACAAGTCTCGAAAATGTCTCGAAAAATGAGGAAACGGAGTGTCTTATCACTGACCTCTCTCTCTCTTATCACTGACCTCTATCTACCTATGGCTTTCCCACTAGACGAGGCATTCAGATTGAAGAAAAAAAAAAATGTTGCAATCAAATCATTAAATTAATGATATAACTAACATACATAATAAACCATACGCGCAACTAAACGCCGCTACTTCAAACAAATTGACGATCGTGTTTGACCAAATCGTGAAATAACTTACCTGTACCATTTACCTATAGTAGCGCTAGAAGCATTTATTGGCATAACAATATGGCAGCCGTTAGTAACAAGGTTAATAATTAATATACATTGATGACAAAGCGCGGCGTTAAGTTCCGCCACACCGGAACAGAATGTCCCAGGTCCTATCACAAGGTACCCTCTGCTTCCTATCCTGCTATATACGGGATACAGCGTGAAGGTGATGACAATAATTTGACAATACCACAACGTGTATATTCGGGGAATCGAACTGACGACTTTGGCGCTTAATTTATGTGACGGATGACATGACGGATTTTTTTTATGATTCAACCATTTTAGAATTCGATTTTAATTTTATATATATATATATATATATATATATATATATATATATATATATATATATATATATATATATATATATATATATATATATATATATATATATATATATATATATATATATATATATATATATATTGATACTTATGTATAGAACATTACAGTGACTCAATAAAATTGGTACAAAGTAAATGCATTTATTCCTTTTATAAGTCGAAGTTAAAAAAAAAACTAGTTTCAAAGCATTTCGTGCCTCGATTTTCATCCGAGTTCGAGACATTGACGCCGCACTTTGCTTGTCAGGGCGGGAATATGTAATTAAGTAATTCCATCTCGCAGGAATCGAACTCGGGACCATAAGAGAGACAGAGGGAACTCAAGACACTGGCGACATTGCACCGCGACGCACATAATAGTGATTCAAACTCAATATTCTATTAAGTCTACTATTAGTCGTATTATTTGTCGAATAATGCATTTTGCTTAGACAAATTAAAATAAAAGCAAAGCGGAGAGCGGAGTGTCTGAACGAACACTGGATTCTCTCTATCTACTATGCTAGTACCTACCCCACATAGCAGAGTAATCAAAGGGAGTAAGTAGGTAAGTTAACTTACCTAGTAAGTTAACTTACCTAGTAAGTTTTAAGACACTACGTTCCCTATTTTCACCCTAATTACCCAGACATTCCGTATTGAGTGATGGAACTCAACTCCGCGCCGCTCATTACCAAAACTGAAACATTTCCCCGAGCGGGAATCGAACCGCCAACCGTCGCCTCAGACCGTACCGAACACAAATATCAAAATACAATAAGCTTATCTATTATAACAAGAATCTATATATTAATACGTGACGCGAAAACTTTGGACCCCTTTTTACGAAAATTGGGCGGACGGAGGATAGTGAAATTTGGCACACTTATAGATTATGTATAGGAGAAGTGCAGAACGCTAATATTTTATTATTGATAATACTTAAAAAGTATATTAAATCAATAAATAAAACATTACCCACACTACCGTAGGTTTAACAACACATATAACTTGTGTATAAAGTGACATACACGTTGCTATGGCAACGCGTGTGTCACGCGTCAACGGGTCCTCTAGTATATTATAAATACACCTACAAGTCACATACTTGTTAACATCATTGATACCGAAATGGAGACCTTCAATCGAAATCCCTAAATAGATTCTTCCCAGACGGAACCACGTTGATGTTTCAACATCAATATATATTATAATATTAGACACTTTTAGAAAAGCATAGGTATAAACATTTGACAGTAGCGAGATTTGAACCCGCGCTTCTTAGAAACCGTCCACCCTCTGACCGCTAAGCCAAACGTTGTCAAGGTGTTGACGATTTTTTTTTTAAACAGGGTGGTGAATGATGCCATAGATAAGTCTCCTCTTTATAATAAGAGCACAATCGAATAAAGTGAAGTAAGAATCGATTAGGAAAGCGAAACATAATAAAATCCTATCATTCGGCATGACGAGAATGACAAGGAGGAAATGTCAAATCGAGAGGCTATAAGAGAATCCTGCACCCTTTAGCTTAAAAATGGCGCACCCTACTTCACGATTGGTTTCCAGTATTTGTCAAGTTTCTTAACTAGAGGTGCCGTTGTCGTTTGAAACACATGTTGCCATAGCAACGTGTATATCACTTTATAGAAAAGTTTATATTGTTAAGCATACGGTAGCGTGTGTCATGTTTTATACATTAATTTAATGTACTTTATATAAGCATTGTTATTGAACAATATTAGCGTTCTGCACTTCTCCTACACACATACACACACTTTCACACACTCGCACACGCACACACACACACACACACACACACACACACACACACACACACACACACACACACACACACACACACACACACACACACACCACACACACACAAACTACAAGTGTCCATGTGATGTGTCATACTCCACCGTCCGCGCAATTTTCGTAAAAAGGGGTCCAAAGTTTTTCCTTCACGTATTAATATATAGATACTTTCGGACTATGAGAAATATCTTAAAAACATTGATTTTCTTTGGATTCACCATAAATACTTATGCCGGGTCCATCTAGGCGAGAGAGGAGGACGAGTGCCTGGACCTCACATCTCACGTATAAGCTGAATGGACCCCTTATATGGTTTATGCATTACTTTTATATATACACTAAATCTTGTCCTCACTATCCTAATTCCTCTCACTTCCTCTCTCTACTTGACCAAAGCGCCACGCTCTCACGTAAATACCTTCTAGGAATGAATCTGATATTACACTTAAACCTCTTGTTCGTACTTCTAACACGCACAAAATAACTCTAGTTAACTCTTCTGATACATACATATATATTACTGACACAACGCACAACCGAAAGTAATGAGCGTAGCGCACACACACACACATATATATATATATATATATATATATATATATATATATATATATATATATATATATATATATATATATATATATATATATATATATATATATGTATATGAGTATTACATATAGTACAAGAGCACTGAGCGACGATTTCTCGAAATTTCATAAAAATAGTTTCTACGTTTCCTAATCCACGCAAAACGAAGTCGCGGGCAAATACTTGCATAAATATATATAATTTTTTCTACATACATACATACATACAACAAAACGATCAATATAAAATACCCATATTTATAAAATAATAATACAAATTTTTTACATAACATAGTGACGTCATCGAATGCATGATGTCAGCCGACCCATCGACCTCCATCCGGTGGAGAGCTGGATTAATAATTGATTGCAGCAAAAAAGTATGTTAGCTCGTGTTCTAAGTTTGATACCGGTTCGATTTTATACGACCGAGAGAAGGTAGGCAGAAGTTTTCTTCTTTTGTTTTTACAAGTGATACTATTTTTGGGAGTTTTGGAGATATTGTGTGTTGAAAAATTCTACATATACAAAAAACGCGAACGCGTCACCTAAATCTCTCTCCGTTCTCTTTCTTTTGTCTCGTATCTGTTAAAAAAAATGTTCTTGTGTGCCAACTCTCATATGGTACCTTCTCGGTTCGGCATAGACTAACTTTACTTGACTTACATATACGGACAGTGGTAACAGGTTCAATCCCCATACCTACAATAAGCAAGAAAATAAACTGGCAAGGATGAAAAAATTACAAATATTTCATTCTAAGAACGTTGGAAACTAATGGCAAATTTACGCCACTTAAATGCCCATTTTGAGTTGAATTCAATTACTGAAGAATTCCAGATTGGTTTGGAATCTCACTGGGGGAGACTTATAAATAAACGAAGAAAACGGAGAGTAAGAAGAATTAGAGAAACAGTAGAAACAAAAAAGAAGAATTTATAAATTTCTAATTTATTTATTGATGTCTTTTGATTTTAACAAGACAAAGCGCAGCGTTCAGTTCCACCACAGGGTATCTCAACACTAGCTTCCATCTGCCCACTCTGCCATATATGGGATATAGCGTGAAAACCAAGAAAAAAATCACAACATATATACATACCTACTTGGGTATAGAAGTAAAATGTACTTGTACCTTCGAGCCGGATGACAAAACCATTGAATAAATAACGGGAAAAGATGCTGCCCATTGAAACACAGGTCATTACGTTTATAATGTTAAAACTAGTAACCCGCTTCGCGGTTCCGCTTCGACTTTTCTTTTACATAATATATAGGCACAGGAGAGATATTTTGTTTATTTCGTCGTTCGAATATTACAAACCCATTAAGTAGTAACATTATATCGAATAGGCGCTATATCGAGGCGTACGTAGTAACGCTATAAAATTTTTCGAGTGATTTTGTGTTAAGTGACGGAGCTGAACGCCGCACTTTTTTTTGTCACCATATCGAAGAAAACAATTCACTCTCCCCTTGTGGGAATAGAACCCACGATAGTCGACTACACACTAAATCCATAGGAAGCGTATATACAAAAAGAAAGAAAAAAGAGAAAAAAAAAATACACCCCACACACTCGACAAACAAACATTAATAACAGCAATAAGCAATACATATATATATATATATATATATATATATATATATATATATATATATATATATATATATATATATATATATATATATATATATATATATATATATATATATATATATATATATATATATATATATATATATATATATATATATATATATATATATATATATATATATATATATATATATATATTATATATATATATATTATATATATATATATATATATATATATATATATATATATAATATGACATCATGACTTAGTAATCGGTGTAGTTTAAAGGCACAATAACGTTTTGTGGAATACAAAACGTTATTGTGCCTTTAAACGCATTGTAAACGCATTAGCAGGTTGGCGGGAGTGAGCCTAGTGTTAGAACACTCTGAGACTCTTTTGAAACCTGGACTCTCCGTTCTTCATTTAATATATTGTAATTTAATACTATAATATAGTATTGTGAAATTAGGGTATATCTTTTTAGGTTACTAGGTTCCTTCAACCTACGGGTACCTCTGCCTACCCTGCTACAAAAAACAAACACATCTAGTATGTATCGAAACCACGAGCACGATGAGTAAAGGAATCCACTACCGTCGCGCTTATAGTGAGATGCTGCGCCACTGAGCACAACAATAGCGTCGAATGATTATTAATTATTATTACATAAAATTTGTCCGAACATCAAAAAAACATCGCCTTCAAACTTTTTCTCGTATTTCAATAAATTTGCAAGCGAGAAAAAAAAAAGAAAAAAAATAAAGTATTCATGCCAAGAGGTCACGGGTTCAAGTGCTACATCCCGTGTGGCAATCACAAGTTTAACTAAATTACACATGTCTTAATTCGCTCATATCTAATGTCATAATATCATACAATCTCAACCCATTTTCCAAAGTCAACGGAGACTTTACTTTTTTTTAGTTATTAAATCTAGATGGGAGAAGATCGATTTAAATTATACAAATTTCATTTTTTTTTTTTTTGTAAAGTATTGTTCCACGCAAAGTATAGAAAAAGGTGGGGTTTTAAATGCACTAGTAATCAAATTTCTAACGCCATCTGAAAATATTGAAATAAAAAAATATTTAGTAAATATTTAGTAAAGTCTTTAGCGAAATGAGCTTTGCGCAGAGAAATTAGTGAAAAATCTCCCTAAAGAGTTGCGCGGACGGAGAGATTTAAAAAAATTAAAAAAAAAGACAGACATTGCACACTTGGCTACTTACATTTATAATAACAGAGTAATATTTTAAACAAAAAAAAAAAAAAACAGTCAAGTGCAAGTCGGACTCACGCAACAAGAGTTCCATAACAATTTCAAGATTATAGTTCGAACGAAACATCTAATATTTTCAAGCAAACACACTTAATTAGAATTAAATATAAATTTTTATACGTTTTTTTTTTTGGTATATACCTACATACAAAGTACCAATTTTCGGGATCCTATAAAGGTTCTGGTTTTTTTAGAAGCAGGGAACTCTAAAAAGCTACTGAACTAAGCTAAGCTGTCAACAGAACTGTCTTACATAATAATATTTAAACATTGAATATTTTTAATTCAAATCCAATTAGCTAAAGACAGATTCTTCTTTGACATAATAGTAACTAACCATTCTTACGACAAAGCGCGGAGTTGCCACCACTCAACTCGAAATGTCTCGAAATTTAAGTGGAACGTGGAGACGGAGAGTTTTAACACTAGGTTTTCTCTGCTTACCTTGATATATGCGGGATAAAACGATTTTTTTTATCACACATCACAACCAAGGTGCACAGGTACTCCCTGCCACAGATGGGCCTTGGCCTGTTCCACAATATTGCCCCACAAAGCCTATCTCTGGCATTCTTCTTCAAATATCCAAATAAAAATCTTTCTAGCTATTAAATATTTGTTAATACACTTTATATTCAAATAGCTGAGATAAAGCGAGGATTTTTGGAGACCAACCCGTCTTGAACCTGTCAAAAGATGACGGAAGCCACTTGTTGGAAGGCAGCCAGGAACTGAATCTGTATACAGTTAAAACTATGGGGCAATGACATTGGAAAAATACCGGGCAAAGTTATTTATATACACATGTATGTAAAATTTGGGATGGCGTCTGATTGTTGATGCTGGGTTTGATCCCAAATCTGGGAAATAAAGCGTTTTTAATTCGCCGCTCTGATAAGACAAGATAGAGCGTTGAGCTCCTTGCTCTCCTTGCACAACACATGTTACATATGCATTTCACCTCCTTTGCCACGCGGATGAGGTGACACCAGCAATGACGATATATAAGGAACCACGAGGCGGATGTGAGGATCGACATCCTTATATCGGTTCGGTCAACCGCGACATAGTTATAAGGTTAACTATTTAATTATGCGTAAAAGATTGATAATTTGTTCTTGTCATCTCTACTTTCCATGTCCTTTCAAGTCCTGCAAGACTGACACTACTGACATTTTTATATAACTCAACGGTTCACAGATACTTTCACAAGGTTTAACTGACTAATGAGAATTTAGATATTGGTTTATGATTTCTGAACACATTGCGTCTTACTTATCAGCACCTAGCAAGGAGACGTACTATTCGTAAATCACAAGCAACCGCCTTCGTGGCGCAACGGCATAGCGCTGGACTGTTAACTCGTTTGTGACGGTTGTGAGTTAGATTCCCATTCGGAAAGAATAAATATCATTAAATCTTCGTTCTTGTAACAAGAGAACGAGCAATGTTGAATTTTAGAGTCTCAGTCGGCAAAAGGCGGAGACCGGAGTGTCGTAACACTAGGTTACCGCTGCCTTACCTTACCTTACCTTACCCTTGTGTGCGGAATAGAGTGTGAAGGTAAACAAAAAAAAAACACAAAATACAAACGGGCGCGTTATCACACTATACGAAACCAAAGTGTTATCTCCTCGGCCTTCGTCTCATTGTTCTGAACCGAAATACTCATGACTCAACGCGTTCTCGGTAATGTGCGGCCAAAATAAATATACCTACACTGTCAGTGTCAATGTCAGCTGACATAATGGCATAATTGACGCACACGGAGTCACCAATTAGCGGTTAAATGTCATTAAATCATTTATTTACCTTTATTTAGTCATCTATAAGTCATATAAAAAAAAACTCTTCCGTTACTGAGTGACTGAGAAATGCAAATGTCAAAAATCTTTTGGAAATCAAAAACTTTACCGCGGCCCTGAGAAGAACCAGCACAAGAAACTCAGCAGGACTTTCTTTTCTTTTTTTTTTATCAATTTCTGACAATGACACCTTCGAAATAGGGTCGAGCGAGCATTTCATTTCCAAGGCACACATACAGACAGAGTGCAGACAAAATCATGCCACGTAGAAACCTGCCATTTGGCATGTAGTGCCTTTGGGACTCCCCAAAGGCAGGCAGGCTGGAGAGCATAAAGACAGTGCCAGAGTAGTAGACAGTACCGGAATTTTCGGGGAGACGGGGGAATACCGGGATAAAAATTTCTACTACAGCTCATCATATATGGAAAAAATTCAGTTTCGCCACCCAGCACGCAATCACTGAACTTCGGACCGAAAGCGGAGAGCAGAGACTCTTAACACTAAATTGCATTGTCATACTATAGAATTATCAGATATATATATATATATATATATTATATATATATATATATATATATATATATATATAATATATATATATATATATAATATAATATATATATATATATATATATATATATATATATATATATATATCTCTTTTCTTTTTTCAATAATGGCATATGCCTGATATATCAAGAGTTCATGGGTTAAAACCCAGTATTACAAACCGAAATACTCATGACTCAACGCCGGTCAATGTCAGCTGACATTATGACATTATGAATGATATATTGACACCCAGAGTTGCCAATTAGCGTTTAATGTCTATTTAGTGTTTATTAACGAGTAATTGACGTCTTCGAGTGTGGACAAGATGTAAGAAAGTGAATACGTTATATTGAATTTTAGCATTTACTTCAGCCAGCTTTGTTTTTTTAAAGACTTAGTGTTTTTTTTTATTTTATGTAGTGATGCTGATCAAAGCCTAGTGGGGAGCCTTAGAGAGCTGAAGAGTTTATTTGGTTGAACGCACTTATTTTAGGAACTACTAGTTGGAATCGAAGATCTAGCCCACTATACCTACAAACACAGTTGTAATGGGTTTATAGAAGTACTTATTTCCAGTAAAAGTGAAACAAACAGAAAAAAAAATATATTATCTATAAAAAAAACTAGAAATATATATAAAGAGGTCACAGGTTCAAATCTCATTGTCAAAAACCAAAATAATCATGACTCAGACTCAGTTCTTGGCAATGAATAAAAAGAACACGTCAGGTGACATAATGCCTTGAAGTTCGCGTCGATTTAGTTTTTCTTCTTAGCTTCACGCTGTATACTCTGTACTCTCCGCTGTCCACCTTTATTGCACGCTTTGTGTTGTTACCAGGTACGGGGTAAATAATCCACTCTCCCCTCATAGAAATCGAACCAACAGTCGTCGCGTTCACATTCAGCCGTGCCGCTGCGCCACCACGGCGTTGACTTAGATGAAAATGAACTAAGAATCCTGGCTTCAAATTTTAGGAAACACCAAAACGGGTGCCAACAATGATGCCAAGGTTAGTGAGGGAGAACCATCTAAGTAAATACCGTGTTAGCCTAGTTAATATGTTGTTAATATAGATGGGTACCTGACCGGACCTGCCGTGAAACAACACTCTACTTTTTCACTATCCACCTAAATACAAATATTGTATATCTAAATATAAATTTTTTCCATCTAAATCCTTTAATTTCACAAACATTGAACAGATTCTCGGACAGTGTTATCACCGTTTTCATAATATTTCGTTAGATAACCATCTAGTAAACATGTCCTCAGTTTCAATATTATCACGTCACCTTCGTAAGGCTTGAGATTAGTTTCAATATTATACCATTATTATAAATGTAGAGAGCACTAAATCTAGAATCTACTAACAAGGCTTTTACGTGCGACTTCGCTTCTTTGCCACATGGATACAACCAAGAAGAGTGTATGGCATATGACAGTGCAGCAGCACACACACACAGCAAGTCCAGTGGGCTATATCGATAGACTATAGCCTTCCTGTATTAATGGACACGAGAATATTTGGAACCAGTAGTTCAAACAAACTCTTCAGCATCATCATAGCACAAAGTATAGAAGTGTAGTTTACTTTAATATTAAGGAAGTTATAGCGGACTCTCGGCTGCCGTAAACTCTTGATAGAAGCAATATAATTTGAACTACCCTCATTTTGTCAATTTTTTGACAAAAATATTTCAAATCTAATATTGGTATCCCTTGATTTACATAATCTTATCTATAATTCTATATTTATAAACAAAATTGAAGTGTCTGTGTGTAATATTAAAATAACCGGTTTTTAACACATGCATATGAACTATTAAATTATTAATATTAAATTATTGAATTATTATTACGGTACAGATACCAAAGTAACATTATTACATTTTTTGTCTGTCTGTAGCCAGAACATAGAAATGTTCTGGCTAATCTCTGAAACGCCCGGATTTTGAACTAAACGTTTACGTTTGAATTGAAAGTGGAGAAAGTAGTGTCGCAATCAAGAGAGTAATAGACTCTCCGTCCACCAGTAAACATTATAGCACATGCACAATGCTAAATTACGAAGCAGTGGTGGGTTTACCAGCAAGCGGCTAAAAGATAGATAAATATAGTAGTTTTTTTTTTTGCCAATTATATATGGCACCTAGTTATTCGTGACTTTAAATATTTCGGATGCAATATAGAAAGCCGTGTTGTCAATTTTGACAAACGCCTGCGATTGTGGGCGGCGATGGTACGCTACCTACATAACCTCTTCTTCTTCTTCTTCCTGGCATTAGTCCCGGCTTTTGCCAGGGTCTGCCTTCCGACTAAGCCTACTCCACTTTGCACGGTCTTTAACATCCTCAGTGGACAATCTGTTGGCTCTCATGTCTTGTGTACGTTACCTACATAACCTACCCGGATAAAATCCCATAGAAAACGATAAAAAACCAATGGAAATTGACTTCTTTTCACTTTAAATAAATTACTTATTCACACGCAATTAAGAATTTGTCAACTAAATTATTGTTTTATAATAAATATTATTTATTAAAATTATTATTATTAGACTTATCCTAGCTAAGGCCTCAGATAGCATAGACTAGGGGTAGGGCAGGCAGGCAGAGAGAATCCAGTGTCTAGACACTCCGTTCTACGATTCGGGTCAATGCATGTTGTTTACATTTTATTAATATTTACGACTTCATATCCCATTGTAACTGTCAAATGTAGAAGAGATTTATTTATTTATTTAGACACCCAATGGTTGTTACATCTGCTGGACTGAAGAACGCATGGCTCGAGTGGTCAGAGCGCTTGGATGGTTCCCATGAGGCGCGGGTTCAAATCCCGGTGCGTTCAATTTATTAAATATTTTCTATAAAGTATTTTCTATCATTAGTGTGAACTAACACTCAAAAAATATTAATAATAAGAAAAAATATTTAAAATAATAGTTGGATTGCGGTGAACAGAGCGTCTTGATAAGGATTTCCAAAAGGGAGGGACACATACAGAGATGTCAAAAAATGTTTGCATTTTGGAAATTTAGATTAACATTGGATTGCATTAGAGAGCCGTAGTGACGGCACAACATCGGACTGACATCGCGACGGTTGTGAGTTCGATTCCCTTGAGGGGAAAATTCCCTCTTCTAACCAAATAGAGCGAATAAACCGTAATAAGCAGAAAACAGTAACAGTTTCAGTGTCAAAAAAAATTAAAACATTATTTACAGTCCGAGGAGCCGCAACAAAAGATAGTTTGGGAAGCCCTGCTCTATGCCATACCGTCATTCTTCATTAAACAATAATTAATGGGCGTTGCTATAATGACATACGTTTAATTGAACCACTATATACATACATATATAACCACGTAAACATTTAATTTGACGCATCTTCCGCATATACCGCGATAGGCAGAGAAGCTAGTGTGAAGACCTATGTGCGTATGCGAATGGGGGGTCTCCCCCCACCCCATTGCCATCTGGTGCCCATCCCAAAAGAGGGCATAAAATTGATTTAAAAAACCTAAAACATACACCATAGCTAGGTGCTGTCAGTTCTATTTTTAATTTGAAGTCTGCGTTTTGGATGTTACTTTCAAATTTTTTTTTATATTTTTTCTCAAACGTAAATAAAAAATGTGGATGTGTACGGTACACACAAAGTACCGTAACGTGCCTCCAAAGTGTTCACCAGGGATTGATTTACGAACAAATTTGTACCTACAGTACCTATTATCGCGCGCGTTATCACACCACACGTGACCGATGATATCGGGACGAGAAACCAATATTTTTCCGCTTTAAATAGTAGGTATGTATAGATTTATATGCAATTTTGTATATATATATATATATATATATATATATATATATATATATATATATATATATATATATATATATATATATAAATCGAATGGAACTCAACGCCACCGCACCTTACCAGAGTGAAGAGGAAAAAAACATTTAAAAACCTAAAAAAAAAAGAGTGTGGAACCTCCTCACAATATCCTTCTCAAGCAATACGGCCTTCTGTATCCTGTTCTTGGCCCAAAAGCTAGGGTGAACCTCTTAAGATGTAAATCAAGGTCGAACCACTAGACGCCATGTCACTCCTCATGGCAGCAATCTCATGGGCCAAGAAAAAAAGACTCGAACCAGTAGTTTCCGAGATTAAGACGTCCAACGAAACAAATCTCACATCTTCATCTAACAGCTTTATTAGTATCTACCGGTGTATAAATAAACTTCCACGCACGATTTCGTCAACATTTTCCATCAAAAAAACTCATTCAGTGTAACAGAGCCAAGTCCCTTCAGACAATTAGTCTCACATGATAACTAGGTATGTGAATCATATGTACATATATATATTACGAAGGCCAATCGAGATCTCTCCGCCGAGAGGCAAGAGGTGTTCGCCTCACTATATTATGTCAATACACCCAGTTCTATATCAGTCCGAATTCGAGACAATGCGTGCTGTTTGGCGTAGTTCAACACCGCGCAATACTACAAAGAAATTTTACATATCTCCTCCATATACATATGTAAATGGCAAACAAAAACAAATTAATACTACAAATGATTTAGCTCTTCATTTTCTGTCAATTTTAGAGGCATAGTCCAATACCGCGCTTTGCCCTTCATTGCTGTTAAATTGGGGAGTGCACCGGAAAATATAAAAAAAATCGAAAATAATAATAAATATTATTATTATTTTTCGCTCCGTCTCTATCGTCGCTTCGATTCGCTTTTAATCAACTCCACCCAGAGCGAGACCGCAGGTAATAGCTAGTGTCAAACACACTTGATCTCATGTTAATGACAAATGTGGACATATCTCCGACTAAGTAATTAAAGAGAAGCAGTTCACGTATAGGCTTTGGTCTTCTCGACTCCCGCTCGGGGGAATATATATATATATATATATATATATATATATATATATATATATATATATATATATATATATATATATATATATATATATATATATATATATATATATATATATATATATATATATATATATGTATATGTATATGTATATGTATATGTATATGTATATGTATAAGTATAAGTATATGTATATGTATATGTATATGTATATGTATATGTATATGTATATGTATATGATATGTATATGTATATGTATATGTATATGTATATGTATATGTATAGTATATGTATATGTATATGTATATGTATATGTATATGTATATGTATATGTATATGTATATGTATATGTATATGTATATGTATATGTATATGTATATGTATATGTATATGTATATGTATATGTATATGTATATGTATATGTATATGTTATATGTATATGTATATGTATATGTATATGTATATGTATATGTATATGTATATGTATATGTATATGTATATGTATATGTATATGTATATGTATATGTATATGTATATGTATATGTATATGTATATGTATATGTATATGTATATATGTATATATATATATATATATATATATATATATATATATATATATATATATATATATATATATATATATGTATATAAATAAATAGTGTTGAATAGAATCATTCATTTTCAAATAACTATATATTGTTGAAACATTGCCAAATAAGCTTGGTGTTATAGTTTTAACACCTACAGGTGCGGAGCATATTATTGTACCAAATTATATTTGAAAATGTATCCGTCTGTCGCAATGACACATTGTCTGAATGTAAGCAGGAAGGTTGTGGGTTCGATTCCCTAGTCAGCGAAATAAATTCTATTTCTTCTCTATGGTAACAAGACTAAGCATAATGTTAGAAAGTGGGGAATGGGGTGTCTTGCAGTGAGTTTTAAAATAGGTGGTCTTCACTTATATATTCTAAAAACGAAAAAAAATAATGAGTTTTGAAGGAATATTAAAGAATTTACTGACACCATTGTGTAGCGTACACAAAGTTATTTGTAAAAAATCTCCCTACAGAGAAGCTACCAACAAAAATAAGCTAAACCAAAGGCATATATTCAATTTTTTAAACATTATCTAGGGATTTTTTTTTTATATTCTATGTTGGTAACTAAAGTGTAATAGTTACTTCATTTGTGACAAATCCTTAAGTAAAATTTAAAAAAAAAATTTAAAACATTACTTAAAATATCTGTATAATGACTATCCATTATTTAATTTCATTTATATATATATATATATATATATATATATATATATATATATATATATATGTGTTTTATTTTATTTTTTTTTACCAATCAAACCAATTGAATTGAATTGAAGACATTAAAATGTACAGCCATCTTGTAAATATAAACATCGCTGGCAGTAATAATTGCAGGTGACTTAAAAAAAATTTGATATTTCTATAATTTAAAATACTTCTCTGAATAGCTTTTAGATATACATAACAAAAGTCACGGCCAAAGGTTGGCAGCACAAAATAACAAATATATATACATAGAATAACATATACCTAATTAGAATAATTTCAATTTAGGTAATATATTTAATTTGCTTTTACGCAAATTTCGCTTAATGCAGAGAAAGCTTAGCGTCAATATATTCCGTTCTTCAGTTTCCGCTCGGCATTAAGACAACTGGCGTAACTTAACGCTGTAGCTAATATTTTTTTTAATTATTAACAAATTCAACTTACTGTCTTGCCAAGGGTTGGCAGGCTCGAAGTATTGTGTGACCAGTTGGTTGTCTTCTGGAAAATACACTTTTTTACTCAGTTTCTTCTCCTTCAAATTATCATCGCTCACGTTATCATCGGTCACTGGTTCGATGCCCGCGTTAGATTTATCACAGGTAGACATATCTACAGCATCTATTACATATCAAATATCGACTGTAGCACATTAGAAGACGTTTAACACACAAATAATACACATAAACACAATTTTTGACACAGAGCACTAGTTCAATTCGCAAGTTACGTTCAATGTTTGTTGTCAGTATTTTTCACCGGTCGTCGCTTGTTTTTAGGTGTAATTATTATATATTTTTTCAATTATATTTTTTATTGCTTCAATTCGTTTCAAAACATTCTACACCTATCATACATCGTTTACCGCCATATTGGATTGAAGAAGACAAAAGGAGAGTTTAGATTTTGTGCCGCTAGAGGTCGCTTTTTGTGCAGTGTTGCTAGTTTAGAGCTTAGAATTATTTTATTTAATAATAATTTTTGACTTAAAAATTATCAATTAATTAAATAAAATAATCGTATTATTTGTATCACTGAAGTATACTATTATTAATTCTGTTTCGTTTGTATTAAATTAGTAAATTTATAATTAGTTTCGCTACTTAACACTAGGTGACGTTCTAAAATTTGTTTCTTAACTTTACATAGATGGCGATATAAAAAAATTATATTTAATAAAGACGTTCTCAAACATGTAAATAAAGAGAATAAATAACTAATTTACTTTTTTAATAAGCAAGTTAAACACAGCTCTAACTGAAAAAAAAGAACTACTAACGCCATCTATTGTAACAGACTCCAAAACTAACTCTATAAATTTCTGGCGCGAAACTTGAGTAAATAAATATAAAAACAAGATTTTTAACAAAATAAAACTAATTCTCTTCTGAAAGATTCGTGTATTCTAGTTTTCGATTTTAAACAGTTAATAAATATGTGAATTATTCCTTTTAAAGCGTTAGACTGTGGAAACGCAAAATTATAAGCTCGACTTACAGTAGAAGGAATTATTGTAGTACTCTAGCGAGGACATGCAGCGTTAAGCTCCGCATCGCTGTCACATCCGAGATGAAGTCTTTCATAGTTCTTCATACACTTAATTTGAAGGTTTCAGGTACACTTCATATATATTTGCTTGAATTTAATAATTTTTTTACAGCTTTTTAGCTAATTTTATATAGGAAGGGTAGGCACAGGGAGATCTAGTGCAAAGACACACCCCCGCTTTTCGTGGTGTGTGGTGCAAACAACGCCACGGTATGTCTTTTGTTTCTAGATCGAGATAAATGACAAAAATTCGTTCTTCTCGAGAATTGAACCCACAACCGTCGCGTTTACAGTCAGACGCCTGTGCCTGCGTGATGCAAACGGTTGATTTTATAAAATCTTAAAACATTTTTTTGATTCAAATTTTTCTTTTTTTAAACAGATATTATTGGTTAATTGAAGTAAAAAATACTCTTGTTAAATAAATACTAAAAAAAAAAATTAAATTAAAAAAGTCTTTTTCCATAATATATTAGTACACCAACGAGGAACCAGTAGTAGTACTGGCCCATACTTAATCAAGGCACTCGAAGCCCATTAGTTCTAGAGTGTACTCAAGAGTACCCCCTCCTATATACGGGGTACAGTGTGAAAGTGCTATATATATATATATATATATATATATATATATATATATATATATATATATATATATATATATATATATATATATATATATATATATATATATATATATATATATATATATAAAATAAGAACAAGTCAGGTAACTAATTTATTTATTAAAATTCAACATCACATCTTAAATCCTTATTCACTAAATTGTAAATTTTTTGTATAAATCCTATTTTTAATTTAACCATAATATAAAATACAGATAATAAAAACTTATTTTATTTGGTGCTTTTTTTTTAAATATAGTGTATAAGATCTGTTAAAATACGACTTTTTCATGCATAATACAACACAAAACAAAAACTTTTCCCTATATATGTATATATAATTAAATATATAAATGTATTAAAAAGTAATTTAAAAAATTAGAATTGACTCCAAATATCTACCATACAATTAAAAAAAAATTAAATATTTTATTCATCTATATTATACATATCCCTTCCAATAATACCGAATTTGATAAAAGTTAACTGATAACATTGAAATATAAATTTAAATAAAAAAAATTTAAATAAAGCACAATCATCTAGATATGGCTTGAAGTTTATGAGAAATTTGTAGACAAACATACAAGGCTTAGCATACATACATACATACATACATACATACACACATACAAATTAAACTAATAATATCCTTTTTTTTGAAATCGGTTAATGAATAGAGTATTTTAAATTACAAAGTTACATTTATAGACATTTTTCTTCAACATTATGTATAATATTGCAAAATAAAATATTATTCAAATTTTTTGTGATTTTCCACATTAATAAGACATTTTTTTATAATATAGTATAGAAATTTGAACGTAACGGAATTTGAACCTGCTTCACTTGGAGCTCTGGTTTTAAGACCCGGTTGGACGATTTCAAAGAGGCATTAAATTGAAATTTTATATATATATATATATATATATATATATATATATATATATATATATATATATATATATATATATATATATATATATATATATATATATATTAAAATTTACAATTGTTTTACATAACATAATATATTTTTAATATAAGTTTAAAATTTTATTTATTTCTTGATAACTTTGAAGCTCCGATCACTTTTGTAGTGTTTGCCAATTTTTTTTTATTAATTCTAGTCCATATAACCTGGTTTTGTCTCTTAATAAATATTAAATAACAGTTAATAATGAAGTCAATACTGTTTCGTGTAAACCAAGCTGATTTTTTAAATTATCCTCATTTTTTTTTACTTCTCCACTAGGTTTTAGTGACTTATTACTATTTTCTATGCTAATTTTATATAGTTAGAGTTTTTTTTATTAATTTGTTGAATATGCTTATCTCGGGAACTACTGGCTCATATTATATGTTATATTATATATGAGTATGTTATGTATTTTTTAGTTCCTATTTTGTACACCTACTTTCATTTCTAACATAACCGGGTTGTCTGGGAGAAAATGCTCTTTCGCATTAAGCTAGGATATATATATATATATATATATATATATATATATATATATATATATATATATATATATATATATATATATATATATACATATCCATTTGTCTAAGAAGGCTATATAGGCTATAGCAGGTATTATATGACGTTAACAATACCCACAGTACCTGCTGCAAAAAAAAAATTGACAAGCACAAAATTTTTAAAAAAATCCTTGATTGAAGCTTCAATAAATTCGATAGGTTTCAACAATATGTATATAGAATGGTCCGTTTGTTCTTATGTTATATTCTTTTTTTATATATCAAAATCGAACCCGCACCTGTGGAGCGTTTTTGTGCAATTTCATATTTTATAATATACTAAATGTGATACAATTCATAATTATGTATAATATATATAAGCTCGTGTAGATAAAATATATCTTTTTTGTTTTTTTTTTTTATTTCTTGTGAATGTCAAAGGTCTTAATATGGTCCTCTTTTTATTGTCTGTCTGTTAATTAATATTAAATATTCAAGCTTAGTCTCTTGAAGCACAAACAAAAAAAAAACAACTACCAACAAATAATTGCAAATATTTTTCAAATTCACGATTCAGATTAACTAAAGAGTTATGTATAGAACCAATTTCCCCCAGACGGATACGAACCCACAACCATTGCGTCAACTGTTATATCCATACAACTCGACATCTGTCAATGTCATATTACCCACAGATAATCTATGCATATAATAAAAATGTAAATGTTCGCTGTCTGTACATGTGAGATATATTAAAAAAAAACTATCGTACGCATTTATCAAGTGACAGAAGCCAAAACAATTTTTTTTTTAATTTTTGTTTGCACAAACGCACAGATAAACACAAAAAGGTAACGTTTACGTAAACGGCTTCAACGATTTAAATGCGGTTTTAGTAAAAAATCTATATATTTTATCTATACGAGTTTGTTTATGCATAACAGTTTTTGGTCTAAACGTAATGGCTAATACAATATAACATAATAATAATAATAAGCAATAAGATTATATACAAACGTCACTGATTCTCCTTTTTTATTTTTAAATCGAGGACGCCATCTGTAAATTGAAAATTGAAAATTAATTAAATAAAAAAAAAAATTAAAAAGCCCTTTATTACATATTTGAAGAAAACGAATTCAAATTTTAACTAGTTTCTAAGTAAATTAGTATTGTGATTTTTTTTTAATCTCCACGCCGTATCGACTCGATATTAAGAATTTAGTGCTAAGAGATTTAGTCTCCGTTTTCTGCCTTTTAAGGCATTGCGAAGAAACATAAAACAACTCGCTCTTCCCTCATGGGAATCGAACCCACAACTTTACGTTTACTGCCAGACCCACGAATTATAGAAAAGAAGCTAGTCTAAAAATTAAAAAAAATGACTGACAAACGTACTGATGAATTAAATGTTTAACTGACTTTATTATATATATATATATATATATATATATATATATATATATATATATATATATATATATATATATATATATATATATATATATATATATATATATATATATATATATAGATAGATAGATAGATAGACAAAAAGATAGATAGATAGATAAACTAGCCTGTATCATCGTAACACGCTATCCGCCTCGGCGCCAACTGCTTCCTGCCATGGTTCCTCCTCTTCTCCTTAACACACAGATCTAACACCCCCTCCATTTCAATTTCACCTCTATTACATTTTATTGTATCTAAAAACACTGTTTTCGCGCTAATCCTAGTCTCACTCTTCTCTCTCTCCGTTCTCTCTTTAAATATATGATCGACACTTTGCTGTACCAATTTTTCTATGCGACATTCAAATTTACTTTTGTTGCTGTCGCTAAAATTTGGGGGTAGCTTTAGATCTGGTTCAATAATGTGTTGGGGTCTCTCTGGGTCTATGTCTGGCACCACTGTTGGGTCCGACCTGTCTTTAAGGGTCTGGAATTGATTACCTTAATGTTAGTGTGGTGTTGTATACTTTTTCTTATATAATATTTACATACTAAGGAAAGATTTTACTCGTACCGGGACTCGAACCCGGACCTCCTGTTTCCCGTTTTAATCGCGCCACGTCGACATATACGCTTGTTACAACTCATTTCTGTTGTCAGCATCTCTGTAGGGGAGGAGTTCCCGGGGGGGGGGGGTTATAGAGAGAAATCAAGGCATAAAGCATTTTCTATTAATAAATTAATTAGCTTGAAATATTTCATAGTTGTTGTTAAAGAATAATTGGGAAACACTATATTCGGGAGATTTACTTTTGAGGAGAGGTACTTATAATAGGTAATTTTTAAAAATGTATTAAATTGTTTTTTTTTGACGTTACATAAAACTACTACTATGTATATATATGTAGACACTAGCTTTTGCCCGCGACTTCGTCCACGTGTGCTTACCATTTATCACCCCTCTATTTTACCCCTTTAGGGGAGAATTTTGTCCAATTCACCCAAACAGATAATTTTTATTTCAAATCATGACAATGTATAGCAATATATATATATATATATATATATATATATATATATATATATATATATATATATATATATATATATTCTGGTAAGTCCAGAAATCACAAATTTTCCTTACAAATTTTACCCCTCCATATTTTCCCTTTTGGAGAGAATTTGTCTAAACTACATTTTCTCAACACAGATCATATTTAATTGTAATCCAAAACTTAGATATATAAGTTTTGGTTTTTCATACTTCCTAGTCTAAAAATGAGAAAATTCTATATAAACCCCCATTTATCCCCCCTTTAGGGGTTGAATTTCTAAAAACCCCGTCTTACTGCTCACTGGCATCATAAAGGGAACCTTTGTATCAAATTACAAGTTGCTAGGTACAGTAGTTTCAGCTGTGTGATGTATATATAAGTCAGTCAGTCAGTCAGGTTTGCCTTTTATATATATATATATATATATATATATATATATATATATATATATATATATATATATATATATATATATA
This sequence comes from Dione juno, assembly GCA_037127375.1. Classification (NCBI taxonomy): domain Eukaryota; kingdom Metazoa; phylum Arthropoda; class Insecta; order Lepidoptera; family Nymphalidae; genus Dione; species Dione juno. The sequence continues at coordinate 1,004,725 of JAXRJS010000107.1, read as the reverse complement.
TATATATATATATATATATATATATATAAATATCAAAGTACTTACCTGTAAAACATAATTCCGCAGCAAATAAAATCTGTTCCGCACTTCCGTTCTGTTTTGCAATAAGGCACGTCTCTCACTGAGCGCGTCGTCCCTGCACGCTCTGACCGCTCGCAGTTCGCGTGTTAGCCGCCTTAAGTGCTCCATACTTCGTCTGCGACTATTTTGCGAGGCCAGCTATGAATAAATATACCAAGGAAATTCAAGCAAAAGCAAAAACTTATTCTTAAACAAGCAAAGCTTTCCAAGTAATATGACTTAAATATTGACATCAAATTACAAAAGATCGGAAACCACTGTTACGGATTGAAAAAAAATTCTTGTGTTAAATATTTCTTTTATTGACGAAGGCTATAGGCTATAGGCTATAGGCTATATTACAGTCACTTAGAAATGTACAGGTTGTAGTTTGGCAATTTAGGCTGAGTTTCCCCATATGGCAGGATATGTAGAGGGACACTCCGTTTTCCGCGCACCGCCCAAATCAATGTCAAGCCCAATGTCTCAAATTGCGGAACTCAACGCCGCGCTTTGTCTTGCATGGCGGGGAAATTTAAATTATCTAGTCATATGTATATAACTAGACTATTGTATAAGCAAATTTAAAGTTTTGCCCAATTACTCAAATAAAACTGTTATTTTGTAGCAATTTATTTATACAAATTGATATAACTTTTATTTTTATGAACCAAATGAAATAAAATTCTATATATTAAGTGAAACTTAACTACATTAGTCAAAACTGCATTCTAAGCAGTGACAAACAGACAAACTCTTAAAAATCCTCCTCCTCCTCTTAAAAGTCCTGCTTTGATGAAAGCCTCTAATAATATATATTTTTAATATATCTCCCATGTACAGACAGCGATCAGTTACAGTTTTATTATCTATATATTATTTTTATTAAAATAGCGTGTACGGAGGGGTATGGAATTTGGCACACTTATAGATTGTGTGTGTGTGTGTGTGTGTGTGTGTGTGTGTGTGTGTGTGTGTGTGTGTGTGTGTGTGTGTGTGTGTGTGTGTGTGTGTGTGTGTGTGTGTGTGTGTGCGTGCGTGTGTGTGTGTGCTCGTGTGTGTGCGCACTGGACATGTGTCATTACTGTAGCATGGTCTGTGTATACTGTATATCTCAAACAACTCTCATTCATCTACATTTACATGTACCGGAGTAGAGATAACCAGTGTACAGACACTCCGGTCTCCGCTTCCAGCCAGTTCGAGACATATATACAGACATATTACCAGAGCGGTTAAATGAAAATAATGAATTGTCTCGAGTGAATAGAACCCATCACTGTCGCGCTTACAGACACACCGCTGCTCCACCGCGCCAACCCGCATATTTCTAAGAGAAACCGCAAATATGTCTTGTGTTACAAGAGTTACCATGTAACTTTCAATCTCCGTGGGAATTGAAGTATAGATAATAAATATATTATATACACGTATAACAGATTATTTCACGTGGATATATCTGGTCTTTTTTTATTCTATAAACAACAATATATTTTTATTATTAATCGACTTCAAAAAAAGGAGAGTATCTCATATGGACAGGTGTGGTTTGATGTTTTTGTAATGGGAAGGTCTCTGGTCAAGAAAAGTGTATCATTAGATGACAATATGTATTTTTTTCAGCTTCGTGCTGTATGTGGCAGAGAGTAGGGTAGGCAGTGAGTTAGTGTCAAGACACTCCGTTCTCTCTCTCCCCGATGGCATTTAAAATATGTGTGTGGAGTGGTGGAGCTCAACACCGCACTTACAAGTGTAGGGAAACAACAATAATTCATTACTATCCATTGTATGTATAGAGATAAGATTTCCAAGTGCGCCAAAATAATCTCAATAATATTTGTTTGTATTGATATTCTGTAAAGTTTCCGCTAAACAATTGTTCATATTAAAATAAAAAGATAAGAAAAACTGAAAATTAAAACATAAAACTGTCTTGGAGGAGCAGCATAGCATAAGAGAATGTTGCGGGTTCGATTCCCTCTCGATGAATTATTTGTATTTCAACACTCTGATAACAAGAGAAATCAGGACTATTGACTTCCGACTGTTACAAGAACAAGCTAAAAACCAAAAAAAAAACAAATATATACATACCCTATTCTTAATCCGTCTCCTTAATCCCCTGAGAAAAGCCAAATCATCTTCACTCAGATTCAATGCTTGGACTCTTTCCGAATATTTACAGGTCGGCAAGCCCGCTACTTCTTCCACTGTCATATTAATGTTTCGAGCTGTAATTAATTAGATAACGCCATATAAAGTAAATGAAGATTTAAGACTTTTTCTTCGCAAATTAACACGTTCTTAATATAACTTACTCTCTATTGAGGCTCGTTCAGAAACAAAAGAAAGATGTTTAAAAAAATATATAAAAATTTTAAAGTAGCGGAACTTATACCTAACCAAGTGCTAAGAGATTGAGAATGATTACTTAAAAGTAACTCTATCTGTTTTTATTAATCCTCTTATTTAGAATCCATTAAGTACTTAAATGATAAGTGAAAAAAAAGTTTAATTTTTTAAAAAAGTAAAAAAGTTAAATTAATTATTATATAATATTTGAATTATACTACTATGGTACTATTTTCTTATACATTTATAATTTCAGAAAATATATATGAAATTATTATATCTAACTTTTAGCAATTAGTGTTTTATATTTTAAATGAGGTACAATCATAGTGTTGTATAATTTGTAATGATATATATGAAATATCATAAATAAATGAATATAGCACTATCTTAGCTTATTATCTTAGCCTATTATAGCTTTTTTAAATTCAAATATATATATTATCATCTATTTTACATTTGAATAAATTTAACTGCTCTAAATATTTATATCAATTCTTATACAAATCTTATAAGAAAGAAAAAAGTGTTATTTACGCCATAATTTCCGAATTTTTCTATACTTTAATGAGTCAAGCAATTTTTCTATGTTACTAACAACAACATACATAACATTAAGCATAATAATTACAAAAACGATTTTTTTTTTTAATAACAATTCATTTAATACGCATTTTCACCTCAATTATAATAAAACAAAAAAATTACATCACAAAAAAGTTATTATGATTCCCATAATCACAATACACTCAAAGTAGAATCAAAACACAAGAATATTTGCGTCATTTACTTGTTGATTCTTAGAATTAAGTAGGCTCATATATCACATCAGAATTCATATTTAAACCACTTACCGTCTAGAATTTCTTGGTCCAATTGATAAGAAGGAACGTGTCTCACGATATCATCCATTCTTCATATTTATACATCTATTTAAATAACTTTTACAACAAAAACTTGTTAGAGTTAGTTAAATACAGGATGGGATAGGTTATATATTTGGCTGTCACTTGTCAATGTCAATTGCATAATTGTCAACTGTCAGATTATAGGTTATAAATATATGTATCAATATGTTGTGATTCGTTATTAGACATATTCGATTATCTTAATCCTGTATTGTTTTACAATCAAATTAACAGATTTTATTACAGCATTATCAGTATCTTGGAACATATTTTTTTAAAGTTTAAGTAGAAGTGGTAGTTAAAATGACTTTAAATTTAATTAAAGATATCAAAATGTATGTAGGTACTTCCTAGGTTAAAGAAATACATGACTTTTTAAACAATCTCTACTCTCTCTCTCTCTCTCTCTCTCACTGATTAGAAAAGCCTAAAATGACTACAAATGATGTGTTTTTTATCATGGTTCGCAATGTTACACATAAACATAACTCAACGTTGATTATACTTTAAGACTAACGATAGATAAATATTCCAATATAATAAAACTAACACATTAGTAATTCATATTTAATTTTAAAATTAACAATTTTGGTAATTCGATTAAGCGAGAACTCGATACAACAATCATAATAAGTTTATTTTTATATATAGTCTGTATTTCTTGTATTATTTTTGTTAGTCGGTTTTGTTCGGTGCTGGAATATTTGCTAATATTTGAATTTTTGTTTTGTAGCGACGATTGCTTTTCTATAGCAATAATTATATTAAAAGTAAGTAAATTGTTTACTGATATACATAATTATAGGATATAACGATAATTAAAATTTATTTACAATGTATTTTAACTTTTTGCTCACGTGGGATAACGTTTTTGTTAGTTTAAATTTGGATAAAAGTATGCCCGTTCCAAAGACTTGTAAGGTACATTAATTTTTATATCTAATCATTTGTTGTTGAACATATTAATATCTACAGGTCTTGTTTAATTTGTTTTGTAATACACAATTAGTTTTGTTTGAAAATCTAATAAGAACATTTGAATATTATTAATTACTTTTCTATCAACATGCTTTTTTATACTAAAAGTTTAAAATTGCATTAAAAAGTAAACCGCATATCCTCAACAATAAGCTATATAATCCAAGAAATCCATAAAAAAAAAGTAATAATATTTAAAAAAAATATATATTATTGTCATAGCATAAAAATTATATATATATAATGATATGAGACGAGATAGAAGTACAGAGCCAGTGTTAGCAAAGTTACATAGTCAGGTCATTTCGCAGACCCCCCCCCCCCACCCTTAAATAACACCACCCTACACCCCATTGAATGCACCCTGTCATATTTAATCAATGTTTGATTGTTACAGTGTAATGTATTTGAAAGGTGATTAATATGATTTTTGATTGAAAATAAGTGACAATAGATTTAAAATTTTAGGTAATTTTTGTTATTTAATGATAAAGCTATATATATAATACAATTATTTATATAAATTATATGTAAGAAAACAAAAAAGAAATAATGAAATAGCTTATTTAGAATAAATATGGATATTTCAACAAATGTGGGGTTAAAACCTATAAGAATCCCGTATGAAAAAGTTGATTACAAAGAGGTAGGACACAGGAGCTGTGTTAAATACTTGGAGCTCTGTCTCTCGCACTATTGTGATAAGAATAGAGCGTAGAGCTTTCCTTTATAGGCCAATAGATTCATTAACTAAATGAAGATGAAATATAAAAAATATATTTATTTATTAGATATGACATCGCGGAGTCGTTTCAGCAAATCTCATGACTGGGATCCAATGCAAGAAGATTATAATGATAGAAGTTTTGATCCGCAATATCATGACGATGATGTAAGGTGAGTTACTTTTCAATTTTTAACTTATTTTGACAACGTTAGATTGCAATATGCGATGCAATATAAGATGCGATGCAATATAAGATGTGATGCAATATAAGTATGTTAATGATGAATGACTAAATAAAAATCTTATGTATAATTTGCATATATATATATATATATATATATATATATATATATATATATATATATATATATATATATATATATATATATATATATATATATATATATATATATATATATATATATATATATATATATATATATATATATATATATATATATATATATATATATATATATATATATATATATATTGGTATGCTTATATATATATATATATATGCTTATAAGCAATAATAAGCAAATATTGAACAATATATTTGAAACCACTATCTTCTTATTCAAATATATTTTTAGGGTTCCATATTGAAATAATATAACTCTATAGGATGTCTTTAGTGACCTTCTGTCCGTTTGTCTGTTAGTTATGACACTTTTTCTCAAGTACTTGCGGACGGATCAATCTGAATTAATTTTAAAGTATTATAAGGAAAGACAAATATTTAAAGATATCCAAGTGGCGCGGGTCCGAATCCCGCCACGCTGACATTTTTATATGGTTTTTAAAATGATTTTTTTTCTTTTCCCCTGCAATCGTTACTGACGTCAAATATTAGGAATTATGTGTACAGGTATTTATTTTTATGAAATATGCTATTATACATTAATAATTGAATGACAAACAAAAGTGACGTAACTTAAGAATTTCTGTAATTTGTGGTAAATCATCATAGAAACTAAAAATAGTAGCTGAATCAGAATTTGTAGAAATTTGGGAGTTAGTTCACTTTTGCTCTAAGCTTGCGATATGTACTGTTTCTATATAACCAACATATAAAACGTATGCACATATATATGTACGTATGTGTGTATGAGTACTGAAATTTGCTATAGAATTTTAACTTAAGCAATGGCAGTATTTAATTCCCCCAATCGGGAATTGAACCTACAACCCTTGTTTACATTCAGATGCTGTGCCGCTGCGTCACGAGGTTTTTAAAACTATTATTACAATTGTTTTTTTTTTTTGTACCACGGATTATTTGGAGGCATATTTCTGAACTAATCTGAGATTTCTATCCGTGAGACATTTGATAACCGTCAAGCAGTTTTTTTTTTAATTCTACCGCCACCTTTTACATCTACCGCGCTAGGCCCTAGCTTAGTTAGCTTGCTGATAAAAATGTTCTGGATATGGATATATCTATAGTACTGACAATACTGACATTGTTTTTAAGTGTTATTTTTTAGATTAAAAAAAAAATATATATATATATATATATATATATATATATATATATATATATATATATATATATATATATATATATATATATATATATATATATATATATATATCTTTTCTTCCATCACTGGAGACCTCTCGATGTGCCCAAGCTACCTGAGCACGTTCTTCTTCATTCTCACCTGACATCCTCGCTGGTACCTGCCATTTTGTGCATCTCTTCGTTGCGGATTCGGTCAGTTGAACTGACTCCGCATATCCTCCGAAGAGATCACATCTCCACAGCATTCTGTCGTTCTTCTGTAACATCCACGTTTATCTGGCGTGTAACAGCTTTTTTTATTCTTCTTCCTGCCCAAATGACCATAAATGCTATAAAAAAATCTAAGTATACATTCATTTTTTAGTGGCAATGTACAGCTCGATCATTGTAAGCTATACGTAAAGAACATAAGCAGGGCGTTGAATGAAGACGGGCTGAGAGCCGTGTTCGAGAAGTACGCGAGCGACGTGAGGGTGTTTTTGAGCAAGGACCCCACGAAAAGATACGCCATCGTCTCCTTTAGTAGTCCCGGGTGAGTTTGGATTTCGGGTTTTGGGACTGGGTTTGGGTTAAAAGAGATTTTTATTTAAGTTAAAGTAAATCAATTCATTTATATGGTATTTTGTTGTCTTGGAGAGGTCATTGGTGATGGTAAAGAGGTGACTTACACCT
>JAXRJS010000107.1:882500-992500 GCA_037127375.1 Dione juno | reverse complement strand
TAGAAATAAATTATTCTATTTTATTATTTTAGGGTACGGTACCGTAAAGAGCGGTCGCTTTTCATACTGTTTTAAAAGAACGTTCACATTTCTGGTTGGGTGTAAAGTTTTCAGCTACAATTTGAAATATTGAAGTACATATATAGCTTTTATCGAAGAGCTTGTTGAACGCGCTAATATCAGTAACTAGCTTCAAATTATATATTCTATATCTCAGTAGATTAATATTCTATATTTCAGTAGATTAAGGGGTAGGAGATGAGAGAAGGCCCATACGAAGATAGGGTGAAGAGATTAAAAAAAAATATTATAATAAATAAAACAAACACAGCGAATGCGTTAAGCAGTGGCTTCACCAAACGCAAAGATTACGCATGCGTAGCTAGAAAAATCGAGATAAATCTAGATATTTCCAGTTTGCAAGGGATGTTGGCGGGGAGGGTGAGGGGAGAGAGAGAGAGGAGGGTGGGAGGTGGTTTTAGTCTCTTTCAGTCGTTAGTCCGACGTCGTTGAATGCAGTACTTGTATTCTGCATTCGGTTTGCTAATTAGCCTTAGGTTATTAAGTAATTTGAGTGATTTTTGTAAATATATATGGACATGGTTTAAAATTTTGGACTTTGGAGGTGATTGGAATGTCTTGGATGCCTGCAGGTATTTACTATTGATCGTTAATATGATATTTTTTTATATATAATAATAAAAATCTAGTTGTAAGTTACTACGAGGCTATCGGCTACGGCCATTGTGGCGTAGCAACACCGGTACTGATTTTTAGCACGGCGGTAGCAGGTTCAATTTTCACTCGGACAAAAGAATTTTCCTAAACAAAGCGCGGCGTTATAGCGGAAAGCGGGGTACAGGGGGTCCCTCTACCCATCTCGTCTAGAAAAGGCGTGCAGCTGCATTTTTTACATTTTGTAATGGTAGATAATGGTAGAATAGTATGAAATAATTGCACATGCGCATTTCAATCAGGACCTAGGATATCTGGGGAATGATCTAGAATCTATATAGATGTTTGGGGCGTGGTCCCCTCCCGCTTAGTCGGGAAAGTCGAAGAGGGAGGGAGGGAATATCAGCAACAGCTTTTTAAAGCTTCGATATAATATTCTATGTGATATTATTCTGTTTTTTTTTTTTTTTTTTTATATCGTGAGCTCTTGATACAGCCCTTGGGCTATGAGAAATAGGATCTAGATAGTCTTTGCATTGTTCTAGAATCTATACATGGATAAAATTTCATAAATAAACATTTCTAAGTAATAAAAATATTTACTTATATATAAATCAGTAAATATATGTATATGAAAGGTTTTTGACATTATCATATGAATTAAATATGCCTTTTTGCCTACAGTAAGGGTATGCAGAAGGTACCTAGTCTTAAGATATTCTTTTTGAGTTGTTGCGTGTTGGGTGGCGGAGCTCAACGCCGCGCTTGGTCTAGCCAGAGCGTGGACATTGAAGTAAAAAAAATCAAATCAACTGCCATGGGACAGTGTGCACGCTTTTACAATAGGATCCCAGAAAACGGTCCGAGAATGTTCTCTATATCACAATTTGAAATTGAGAAAAGACGTTTGTGTGTTTAAGCTTTATTTACTTAATTAATGATTTAGTAAATGATAACGCTGACACCTTGGGAATGAAACGCTCGCTCCAGTCTCCAGTCTCCAGTCTCCAGTCTATCTCGAGCGTGTCATTGTCAACAATGAATAGCTGTATAATTGTAAATGACTATATAAAAAGGAAAGTCCCGCTGAGTTTCTTGCGCCGGTTCCTCTCAGGTCTGAGGCATTGACTTTAGTGGGCCGGTGGTAATGTATTTGACGTTCAGAAAATGAAGCTTGTATTCTTACTTTGAATAAAATTATTTCAATTTGAATTCAATTTAACCTCTCCTAGTCCATCTCCGAATCCACTCTCTCTGTTTACTTCTCATTGTAAATATTTCATTCTGCGTTAATGGGAATCGAACTTACAGTCAAACGCTGTGCTTCTGTGTCACAACGGTCCTCTATTATTGTCTTACTCACTTATGAATATATATACAATATATAACAGATATTCATTCCAAAAAGTAAGCAATAATATCGATTTTTTTTTGTCTGAATATTTTATAACGAAACGTCTCGATACAAAGTAGTTGTGTAATATTACTAGCTTTCACGTGCGGCTTCGCTTTCCTTTTTTAAATATAAATAAATGACGTGAATAGTTTTATTGTCTTATATATTAATAGCGTAAGCCGAATTTAGTCGCAGCAGTAGATGGACAGGCAAAGTCTTGATTGAAATCTAGAGCGCTGACCATACGGCTTCATACTTTGTTTGTATATCTCAAAATATATATTGCCTAAATACAAATTTTATATGCTCATTATTAATATCTTTAATAAGTTGTACACAATTTGAAGGAAAAAAAGCTGCTCCATTAAAAATCAATTTCTAAACCTTAAATTAAATTTAAACTTTACTCTAACTTTATAATAATAGTAGGTATAGATTTGTGTATAATTTATATTGAGTGCATTTGTTTGAACAATGTCTTATGTACAATGTAACGGAACGCGAGGAGTAGAGTGTGAGTTAAGGTTCCTTAATTAGGTTAACACTAGGTTACAGCATAAATTAAAATAAAAAGAAAGTAAAATATTAACATGGGGTATAATAACGATTTGGAATCAAACCTGCAACCGTTGTGTATAGTCATTTCAATTTTACAACTGAGCAATAATGGCGTCATTCTTGTAGTATAATATTTTCAACCAATCACGAATAATCTTTTAATCTTTTTTATTACATCAACCAATCACATGTCGTTATTACTGTTCAATGTAGCGCATAAAGCGCTTGATAAATTATGGTTTCAATTCATTTGGGTAACTAAATACAACGCTGTAAATGCTTAAAGCGCTATAATTCTAAATTTGATGGGTTTAGCGCTAGAAGCGCTTAAAAATTTTTACTAGTAAAAAAAACGTCCAATGCGATAAGATTGCTGTATATGCTTGAAGCGATTTAACTGTTAGCTTTGATTTGTAAGTTAGTTTGAAAATGTTTTCTTCTCGAAGTGAACTCTATCTGAAATAAATGTCGAGGTTTTTGTTCGATTTCATTTAATACTTTTAATAATTCAGTTTAAATTTGCTATAGTTGTTAATATTACTAATATATCTACCATATTTATGTGAGGAAACCAAAATTATGTTACTGAATAAGTATTTTGCGTCCTTGAAAGGAGATACTCAATCGTAAGTCGTACAAAAGTTTTTTGAAAACATTAAAATATTATTTTTATTAAATATTAGTATGTTTATTTGCTATAAACAATATTATATTTAGGCCAGTCGTTTCAGAAAAGTTTGTATTTAGTGCAAGTGCGTTAATAACGGGTACAAAATTATTTTCGGGTAGATGTCTATGAAATTTGAAAACATCAAATTCACGATTAGAAACTTGGCAGTACTTTTTACACTTAAACATTGACTACCCAATTAGTAATTCTTTACTAGTATCACATATCGTTTTATTAAAATAATTAACTAAAAATAAAAAATTGCATATTATACTACCTAGTACAATAGCTTCTAGTATGTATAGTAGTTTCTAGAACAATAAATTGTAACATTATTACTTAAAAAAAAACTCCTCCATAATTTAAAATGTACAGAAAAAAAGATGCTGTTTACCATTTTGTATTCCTTAGCATGTTGATAAGATATTACAATTTAAGTAAATTGTAAAATGTAATATTAATTTAGCTTGCAATAATTGAAAACTCCCTAAAGTATCAAATGCTAGTAGCTGGTCGATGAGTATAAAAAAATAACAACTAATAAAGTATTCTATTTATTATCTATATCTACACAAAACTTGGTAACTACTGGTTAAAATTAGTATTTTTTTTTGTGTTAGAAGGTCCATTTACGAGGAAGGCTGTATATACTAACATCATGTCAATCATGTGAATGGAATGGATGTGTGAAATCTATATAAAAAAAAAGTCCCGCTGAGTTTCTTACGCTGGTTCGTCTCAGGTCTGAGGCATTGACTTTAGTGAACCGGTGGTAATGTTTTTGGACGTTCAGAAAATGAATCATGTATTCTTACTTTGGTAAAATTATTATAATTTGAATCATTTTGGTGTATTCATTTAATTTATCTGCGGTCATGTTAACTTAGGCCCTTTGAATTTGTCTATGAATATCTTTTGACAATTATGGTTAAACTAGTTTGTATTTAGTATATCATAATTATCTAGCTTAATTATTGATTTTTCCTATGTAAATACACTTACTCAAATATTTAAATATATGCAACATTTACAGAGCTTTATACATGCATATAAATGATACATCTAATGGAAAGCTTTTGTTTGTCGGAGAGAATATCAATATATAAGTGGAGGTAAGTAATTATTCAATGGCATCCTAGGGACAATGTTAGAAATTGTGGCTAACCACACATTTGACTTTGGACAGATAGGGTCAAGGCATTGGTAGGCATCTTGTGGACCAGGATATATATGGATAGAGGTTTAGGTGGAGAGACTTTGAGAAGGCCTTCCTGCCTGCCTTTAGACTTGTCAAAAATTGAAATCTATTTTTAGTGTATGTATGAAGTATGTAAATTAATCTGATTAAATAAAGGGAACTACACTTTTACTATAGCACTTTATATCGACTTCTTTGGACAAGTGTTTGGACATGTTATTATTTATTGTATATATTTTAAAGAGAAAAGCTTGTATGCTTGTAATCTGAGGAACCATATGTATAGGAATTATTATACTTTTTTATCAGATCAGGTCGTCTGTACCAAACTATTTGTTTATTTTTTATAAAGTGAAGTTTAAAATATAATAATTTTTTTATTGCTTATTGTGACAATTTTTTGCATATATTTGAAATATGATCTGACATTGCAATAATTTGTTATAGGCTTACAACAATAGGTGTTAAGTTACAGCTTTGTAGTAGGATTTGATTTGCAGTATTGATATATGCTATATAAATTTTCAAAATGGAAGAGAGGAAGGTGCTTTTTTTTAATGCAAGTACAGCAGTTTCCATCTAAACAATTAACATTTACATCTATATATATATATATATTGCTGTCTGTACATGAAAGATTTATTAAAAAAATTATAAGTAAATGTGCTTAGGATTGATAGTTTGGGTTATTTAGAACTTGTGATATATACATATAAAGTTTATTATTTAAATGTGATGTAGACAATATATTAAAAATAGACACTACAGGGGCAGAGCAGGAAACTATTTATTTTTTTTTTACAAAAATTTTAGTTTGTCTCTCTGTCTGTGCAGTTTAAAATCAAATGCAGTTTTCACCATTATATTACAGCACACTGCGCTTTAAATTTAAAGTTAGTTTTTTTTACATATTAATATCTAAAAAAACTAACTGTAAATATCTTGTTATAAATAAAAATGTTATACAAAATTATATAATAGTAGTCTGAATCCGAGAACGACGATCAAGCTGGTGAGGCCTGCAAGCGTGTCACTAGTGATGTAATTAAATTCTTCGATCAAGTGACGTGAAGTTCTTAGATAATGTTTTTTTCTAGTCCAACCAGTAAATACTTGTACCTATATATCATCAACCAACAAACGTTTCAATTTTATTATATTATTATAAATAGGTATAGATAAGTATAGATATATCAGAGATCAGAACGTTTTATCGAATTTTTTTATGCACAATATTATTCAGTTGCAGAACTCAAAGCGTTGAGTTGTTTAGGGTTCCGTACCTAAAAGCTACATACATACACGGGACCACATTACTAAGCCTCCACTCTCGTCTGTCTGTCTGTCTGTCACCAGGCTGTATCTCATAAACCGTGATAGCTAGAAAGCTGAAATTTTCACAAATTATATATTTCCGTCGCCGGAATAGGTACGGAACCCTCGGTGCGCGAGTACAACTCGCACTTACCAATATTTTTTGCTCGTGCTTTAAACGCTTATGAGCTTAACCAAATAAATAATGCATATATTTTTTTTATGTATTGAATTTATTTGTATAATATATATTTTTGTTTGTCCGCAGTAAGTCAGAGGAGCAAGTAGAACAAGATGACTTGGCTGGCTTAGACGAGAGTCTGGATGACGGGGACTTGGTGAGTTTTTGAATATCTAGTACTTATTTTTTTTATAAGTTCTTTTCTTTTTTAAATTTTTATTCACTTGGTAAAAAAGGAATATATAATAACCTATCACAAATTGGACCAAGTGAGACTTGAACCCACTTCTCTCCTTCCTCTTCGACGGTTTCCAAAGCCGCGGGTTGTGGTCCTGCTATGTTGAAATAGTCAGGCGTGTTTATTTTTTTATATTTAATATTTTACCATGTTAATATATTTAACTAATTTTACTTTGAATCCTTGTTTGGTGCTTAATATGTAAAATGAAATATATATTAAATGTCACAAATATTTAAAGAAAATGTCTAAATAAAATCTATTTAAAAATAACATATTATTTTCCATAGTAACTTAGGAATCGAACCCGCACCAACCGCACCTTAATTAAGAATTTAGTTGGACAGCTTTGAGTGGTCCCGCAAATTTCAAAGGCCTTAAGCTTACACTAGGCTTCCAAGTCGCAGGCACTGCTCCGAGCTCCTCACACTGCAACACCATGGCCTCCAGGGGAATGGTGAGCAGTGAAAATTGGAACTGTCCAAGCACTCTGACCACTAATGCAAAAATAATAGATAGCATTCTCTCTTGCCAAATGATTGTTCTTTGTATTAATCCAAGTAAGTTGTTACAAGCGAATATTTCGACGTAGCTTGATGAGAACGTATGGCGCGAGTGGTCATAGGTTCACCTTGGACGGTTTCCAAGAGGCGCGGGTGGGCTATGTTCTATCCTTAGACGATGTTTAAAACGGTTATGCCTTCCATATCCCACACTCCCTCCCTATCCGCCGATATCGAGGAGGCGCGAGTTCGAATCCTGCGCACGTACAAAATTTCATATATTTTTTTTTTGTATAAAATAATTTTTTTTTTAGACCTTGGAAGGTTTCGATACTGAATCGGAATTGGAACAAGTCAATTTGAAGCTGAAATATCTGGAATTGAAAGCGGAACAGATCAAATGCAAACAGCGTATTATATTATTGAATAAAAGTGGGAAGAAAACTGTGAGTTGTATACTTTTTCTTTTTTTTTATAGAGAACCTAGTGTTAAGACACTCCGTTCTCCGGATTATTTATGATAGTATTTGGATTTCAAGATTTCAATATAGTATGTTGGCGGCAATGCTTACTTCTCTACTAATATTGTAAAATTGAAGAGTGTGTGTTCTTTGAATGCTTCTATCTCAGGAACTAAGGGAATTGATTGTTTTTTTTTTTATTTTATGTATATGTACTTAATATTACGTTAATCGTTTCCATGTTAACGAAACCATCTGTTGAGTCTCAGTTGTTTCCATTTGACTAAACTAGCGAAGCCGCATCTAAGATCTAGGTTATAACCTTTTTTTAAATTAAAATTATGCTGTCTTCATTCATTGTATCTATCTATGTACACGCTCGCTTGATTGATGTGCTCTTATTTATAGATTGTATATGTGCATTGCACAATTTTATCTTTATCTGGTGGTATGTGTGTAGGAAGAATAAAATGGCATATATATATATATATATATATATATATATATATATATATATATATATATATATATATATATATATATATATATATATATATATATATATATATATATATATATATATATATATATATATATATATATATATATTTCGCTTTAAGTTGCATAAGCGCTAGCTTAAAGCGAATATTATATTAAATAATATTCGCTTTAAGCTGCATAATTTCCGCTTTAAGTTTTGCCATGAGGGCCGTCGTGGCACAGAAGCAGAGCGTCTGCCTGCACACGCGACATTGAATTGATGAATTATGTTCATTTTCCTCGCTCTGGCAACAAGGCAAAGCGCGGCGTTGAGTTCCGTCGCTCAACACGCAATGCCTCGAGTGGCGGTAAGCGGGGAGAGGAGCGGCTTAACACTGGTTTCCTACGTTGGTTGAGCCTACGGTTCCCTCTGCCTATCCTGCTATGTGCGGGGTACAGCGTGAAGCTAAAAGAAAAACAAATTCCGGTGAAATTCTCATAAAAATCAGTTAGATGTTCTGGTGATGAGCACAGATATACGGAAAAGCAAACAGACAGACAAAACATAAAAATAAATCGTTTTTTTGTGTTTTAGTAAGGTGTAAATGACTACAAAATATATGGATTTAAAAAAAAAAACCAGTTATATTGTTAACTAAGTAGTTTCTTTTTCAAATAGTTCTAACTTGAGATAATTCCAAACTACTAGCCGTATGTCAGATTATTACAACGACTCTAATAGTTTTCAATAATGTACAATTTTTTTTTTCCAATTTATTTTCAGGTCCATAAATCGAACAGTAGAAGCATATTGCCCGATGGAAGAATTGTCGTTAAGAACGACAATGACAGGTAAATTATACTTCATATATCTGTATTTATATATATATATATATATATATATATATATATATATATATATATATATATATATATATATATATATATATATATATATATATGTATTGAATAGTATTATTATGTTTACAGAACATCTGACAATGCCTACAGTTCGGCAGGTGGAGATTCGGTGAGTTGTCATTTTTTTTTTTTAAATCATATAGTTAATATCCGCCATGCCTTTAAATTAGTTGATTTCGTTAGTGTCTTGAATATTTTTCCTTTCCTATCAGCTACAGTCCAGTCCTTTAAGTTATTATTTAAAAAGAAAAGGAGAGATTTGTCACTAAACAATATTTAAATCGCAATTCGCAAATTTTTAATTATAGTTAAATCCTATTAAATAATAAAATATGTTACAATATGCTTACACCAAATGAATATGACCAATTATCTCATAAAACTGACCAACTGACCTCTGATTCAGTCATATTTATGAGCATTTATAGCACTTTAAGTACCGCTCTCCGTTCCTTCCACGATAACAATATATGTCGCGCTTTGAAGGATAGTTTTATATAATAAATACAAATGTATCAAGGCGGAAAGCGAGTGTCTTGACACTCGGTGCCTGCTTAACCTGCTATATGCGGGATACAGCGTGAAGTTAATTTTCCTTTTTTCCATACATTGAAAATTTTACCCACGACCTGTTCAGTTAAACTATTCTCAATTCAATCACGATGGCTTTATAATTATATGTTAAAACCTATAATGCATAAATATATACGTATAATCTATATCTAATTTGTCTTCTTTTAATATTTCCTTCTAGATAGTTAAATATATAATAAAATTGACATTCTATTATGCTTACATTACTTTTATGTTTAAACAATACTATGTTTATGTATTATATCAAAAAGTTTTTATGGATAAGTTTTAAGGTGCGGGCGGCAAAGTGTAATTAGATATATCTAAATATACTGCATGAATATCTTATAATAAGAATCGTAAAAGAAAAGAGCAATAAAAAATCGACAATTTGTCGACAGATAACAACAAGTTGCTCCTGTGATCGAGTCGGGATTGAATCCGCTATATCAAGTGCCGCCAAAGCCACCGGAGACACTAAAGATAAGTTTAGATACGCAGAGAGTACAGACACCACTCTAGACACTATCACTGAAGTCACTAAAACAGTAGATGAGACTAATGCTAGTGAAACGTACAATAGAAAAGACAAGATAGATAAATTCGGTGTTATAGATAGTGATAATTATGACGAATTTGATGAAACAAACAGATTAGCACAACTTAGAAATGTAGACTATTCAGATATTGTAGATGATCATTTGAAAATTGTAATTGCATTGTCAGGTTATCCAAAAACTAAAATGCGTTTGAAACATATGGAAATATTTCAAAAATGTCTCAATAATATTATGGATATGCAATTAAAAGCTGGTCTTTTAAAGAAAACTCCCTCTTTTTTGGATTATTATTTAAGTAGAGGTGTGATTGTGTGCATTTGTAAAGATTTGGATAGTCGAAATTGGATGGTGAGAATTTATCCAGGATTGCAAGAACGTATGGAGAACAATTTAATACTGCTCAAAGCAAAAGTTAGAAGGTTGTGTTTGGCAATAATGAAAATACCTAAATCTTGTTGGCCATCAACTGTCGAAGACGCGTTTAAACTTCTACAATACTTCAATCCAACAATAAAAACTCATTTGTGGAAAATTTACGCCCAAAAAATAGTAGATGGTGTAGAATACACATATTTCACAATCGATCGTATTTCCAGTGAAATAATTCGTGGGCCGAACTTCAAAAATGTCATAGATTATAAACAAATGGACTTTGAAATTAATACTTTTACAGAAATTTATTACGACTGCTATCTTTCCGATATGGAAGAAGATTTGTCTAGTGTAGCTTCTAGAGTTAAACTGTTAAATGAACTAAAATCTGATGATAATACTCCAAGAAATATATCTAATGATAGTGCAGGTACAGAAGAAACGTGTAAACTTATTAAAGATGAAGAGTCTGATTCGAAAATAGATAAAAATGAAGACACGTTCCAAATTGGAGAAGAACATGATGAAGTTGAAATTTTAGATGTGACCGTCACAAAAAATATAAATTTAGAGAATACTCCAGACAATATTATATCAGATTTTGAGGTTTCTGATAATGATAAAGATATGGAAACAGATGAAGTATGTGATACTAGCATTTCTGTTATGGCGCCTTCAGAACTGTCTGAGCTAGAAACCGTTGATACAATTGAAAGGAACAGTAATCTCAATATTGATAGTAACAGAGGAGTGGCCTACCATAGACGAACAAATTATTTACACGTTGAAAATGAACTGAAAATTGCCATAGTTTTGGAAGGATATCCACAGGAAAAACTAGACGGTTCACATATAAGGCGGTTTCGACATCTGTTCAAAGATTCGCTCCATAAAGATATGAAAATGCAACGGTTTCCAAACTTAATAATACCTAAATTCCAAGACACTTATTTGTCTAATGGCGCTGTTATATATATCTGTGATAGTTTAGAATCTATGGATTATTTAAGGGAGCTATTGCCAAAGTTCATACATTCGACTGGTCTTAAATTAATTTTTAAAGATATAAATACATTAATAAGATATACGCGTGTGATTATGAAAGTGCCTAAAGAGTTTGCTAATTATAAATCTGAAGATATGTTGAGCTATTATCAAGATAGGTTTCCTAATTTGAAATTAGATTGTTGGAAAGTCTATTCAGATGTCGTTGGGAAACAGAAGAGGCAGTTTGGTGTTGATCCTGATTCTCTAGAAGTTCTTAAAAGTGATGAATTTGATTCTCTATATGAAGGAGAAGAAATAGAGTTTAGAATTATTAATAGAAAGAAGAGCGTTGAAGAGATTATTACTAAGAACGAAGAAGATGTTGAAGTTAAATTGCTAAAAGATAAATTGCTCAAATCTATGTACAGCCCTATAAATCCTAATATAATGAATATATCGCTAACTCGGATCAGAGCCAATCATTATTCAGATTTAGTCGATGATGATTTAAAATTATATATCGGTCCAATCAATTATCCAGAAACTCGTATAGATGAAATATTATTTAATTCTATTAAGAAAAATATAGAAAATATAGTGTTTGAAACTTGTGCGGAATGCTCAGAATCGATTCCAATCATACACGATATATATTTATTCGATGGTGTCATATTTATAATCTGTCAAAATATAACTTCTCGATTGTGGATTGAAAACAATATAGATAATGTTAATGCAAATTTAAAAATATGTTTGAAGGCCACAGAATTTCGTGGAGCAGTGGGCATTGTTAGTATGATAGCGAAAACTAACACAAGAACTGAAGAAGTAATAAATATATTGCAACATCAAAATCCGAGATTAAGAACAAAGTTTTGGAGAAAAATCAGTAAAGTTCATACACGGACCAAATTAGATGTTGTTCTGCAAATCGATAAGTTATCAGCACAAGTGATAAATGATAAGGAATTTAATAGTGTTGTAGATGGAAGCAAAATTGAATTCAAATTAGGACATTTACAATCTTTAATCAAAACTAAAACAGATATTAATGAAAATAACATAACTGAAGATATAAGTAGTGAAATATCTAAACAAATAGATAATAAATCTGTACTCACTGAGAAAGTTATAGTTGAAGAAAAAATGGAAAGTGATAAATGCAGTAATCCCATAACTATATCTGATAAAGAGAATGATGCGACTTATTCGAAAATATGCGATAATCAACTTAAAAGTAATGACAGCAGGACATCCCTATTGAATACAGATAACAAATCGGACAACAGCTCAATCAAAATTGACACAGATGTTTCTGTAAATGATTATTGTAAAATTATAATGAAAGTGCCCACAAACATTCTGCAAGATTTCAATGATGGATTAGAAATTATTCTAGATTTACTTGAAGACAAGAATCCAGGCTTAAACACAGAATTGTGGAAAGTGGAGAGCCGATCGCCATACCATAGAGGAAAGTTTACAATGTTAATAGATGAACAGTCTGCGGATGTTATAAAAGCTCCAAATTTTGATCCTATGTTAGGTGAAAACAAGTTGAAATTTTTGTTTTGAAATCCATTCTATTTTTTTTGAACACTCTCTATTCTCTAATCTGTAATAAAAACGTCAAATCACTTGACACAAGATGGCGGCAACTTTTTTAAGGGAAAGTTTTATATACATCTGCATAACATTATTAATAAATATTTTTTTAATTTGTAATATTTATTTAATGTTTTTCTTTGACACTTTCATTTTTCATGAATTGCAAATATTAATTTTAATATATTATATGTCTGATTTATTAAATACTTTATAAATTCTAATGAATTTTTTTTATCTGTGACATGTTATAATTTGTGTTTAGTTCTTTTTCTTTGTTGTCTGTGTATCTTATTTTTTTTTAAATATCTTTATATTAAAATCTTGACAAGAAATTATGGAATAAGGAAGATTCATTGTTAATTTTTTTTTTAAAGTTGTAATTATTGAATCTGTTTAGGTTTATTGACATAATCCCTATTGTGGTATCGAATTTAATTTAATTTTAATTACTATAGCATTGTTAATTATGTCGGAATTATTTTCATTTGTTTTTTTTATTATGTTTAATCTGTCTATTTTTAAGTTGGCATTTACATATACATATATATTTTTCTTTTTTTTCCTTATTGTGATATGTACAACTACCTAGTGCATGCGTTGTTATTTTATTATAATACTCTTTTAAATAAAGATGGTAAATATATTTTTATTTCTTTTATTTTTTTAATATTTTTAATGATCTAGAAGGAAATATTAGTTTATTATATATTTTGGTACTAAATAAGTTTCATATGGTGGTGTTATTTCTGTTTTCAAATGCTACTATGACCATTTTTATTAAAAAGCCTAGGCATAATAACTAATGAATACACTGAACATTTGCTTTTTTAATTAATTAAAAAAAAAAATAACTTGGATTGGCACCGACTCCAAATGTAACGGATATTAATTATTTATTATCTGTACCTCAAAGTATCTACATATTATTTATACTAAAATATTGCTTTCTTTTTTATTTTTTTTATATATACTACTTAGTTTTGATTTAAATTTGTTCATGTACGTTCTTGAACTTTTTAACTTCTATTTTCTTAACTTCACGCTTTATCCCGCACATAGAGGGAACCGTAAGCGGAAGTCACCTAGTGTCAAGACACTCCGTCCCATACTCTCCGCCTTTCGAATCCTCGTGTGTTGAGTGGTGGGAGTCAACGCCGCATTTTGTCTTGTTGTCAGAGCGAAGAAAATTACACATTCTCCCCTCATGGGAATTGAACTCGCCTGACGCTGTGCCTCTGCGCCACGACGGTCCGTCTGTACACTAACTTGTCATAGTAATTCGGGATAGCTGTATCTTAACATTACAGATTGAAATCTATATATTAATACATGATGCCAAAACTTTGGACCCCTTTTTACGAATTGCGAATTGCGCGGACGCAGGGGTATAAAATTTGGCACACTTATAGTTTATGTGTGTGTGTGTGTGTGTAGGAGAAGTGCAGAACGCTAATATTTTTCAATAATAATGCTTATATAAAGTACATTAAATCAACAAATAAAACATTACCCACACTACCATATGTTTAACAACACATATAACTTGTGTATAAAGTGACATACACGTTGCTATGGCAACGCGTGTGGCACGCGTCAACGGGTCCTCTAGTATATTATAAATACATATGTTCTTTATACAGTTTACTTTTTACGTCAAATTTTTTATTTTGAAGTTTCACTCCATATTTTTTATGATCGCCTTTTAAATTAAAACTATAGACAATAGGATTTTTGTAACACTTCAGGTATTTTTTTTAAAATAATTATTTTAATGGTTGAATGTAAAACAAATATATGGGAAAATTTGAATTTGGACTTCCAAATTATAACATGACGTTCCTAGAATGAAAATTAATATTTATAATAGGCACTTTTAGATGTATCTCTTTGGCTTTCTCACTTCCTCTCCCTCTCAGTCCCTCTTTCACTCACACACTTACCTTCTCTCTTTCTACTACACAATAGTCTTTGAAATGTGATGTTTCGTTTTTTCTATCTTCACTGTGTTAGATGTACCGACCCCCCCCCCCCATTATATATATATATATATATATATATATATATATATATATATATATATATAGTATATATATATATATATATATATATATACCCTCCCATACATACGTCCACACTACACATTATCCACCAAGAGAGGGCGCGATGACAATCACTAAAGGTGACCACAAATCCACCATAACAGTCGCTTCCCGCGCTGCAGCGACACACGTGCACGTGGTGCGCGCGCGCCGCGGACGCGTACTGCGCGCGCTGCGGCGTCACGCCCTACTGCAGCGCGCGCTGCCAGATGCTGGACTGGCAGAAGCGGCACCGCTCCGTGTGCCACAACCTGTCCAGGTGAGGCACTGGCACCACTAAATGCTTTTGACATTGTTATGTATTAATTGAAAAAATTGTCCGGTAAAGGTAGGTTTTCTTAAGGAACAAATATTTTTTTGGTTCCGCAGGACTTCCAAGTAGGAAAGTAGCCTTTATGTCGATCCATGCCTGTATCTTCCAGTGAATGTCTAGTATATACTTATTTAAATTAAGAAAAAGTATATTTGTTCTTATTATTTTTATTTTGGTGTTTATGTTTCGTTTTGTAATGATTATTTTATTTTGTTTTTATTTATTTTTGCTTTTTATCTCGTATAGCGATAAGAGCGCCGAGCCACGTGCAAAAGAATCACAAGTGCTGTTACCGTGAGTAAATATATATATATATAGATTTTTATGGTGTCATCCCACAATTACCGTATATAACACTACTAGGTTATATACTTAGTGTTAAAACACTCCGTTTTATAGTGTCTGCCCGGTGCAGGTCGATGTTTAACGCCGCAGAAATATAAGAGGAAGTTTGAACAAAAATGTTGCCAGAAATTGAGGAAGTATTTGAATAAATATACTATTTTCAATACTTTGAATTGACCTCACAGCCATTTAGTATACATTTTTATCGTATGTACTAACTACATATATAAAACTTTTCTGTCTTTGGGGGAGTGGGCGTGGGTGTGAGCGCTCTCACACAGGCAGCAACTTGTACCTATTGTAGTATGAAACTTTTGACTATCGTAATTCTATATGATATATTGACTGATGAAATAGTCACTGGTGAAAAAAGGAGGGGGGGGGGGTGTTTGATATACAGACCAACAAGTTTTATTTTTAATTTCCTTTGCTGATTTTTTTTAAATTTTGTATATATATATTTGAGCAAAATCACGTCAACTGGACCCCCTATTTACCACTTGATCATAAAAATTTAATCTATATATATTTTTTATTAGTACTTATGATGGAAAATAGATCCCCCAAACAATTTTTCAAAATTTCGACATTAACAATTTTTTTTTTTATAATGAAAATTTTAAGCACTTTTAATTGAAAAATGGATTACAAATCAACCGCAAGAGATAAATTTGTGAAATTTTCAGGATCCATGGTCAAATGTCTATATTTTAAGAATATCTTTATGACTTAAAATTATTTATTTATTTTCATATTGTTAATTAACTTTTAAGTTAACAAATGAAAATTTAACTGACTTCTCGGGCAGAAAATGCAGTTTTTTTTCATCGGTCACATGCTTTATCCATTTAAGTTTAAAATTCCGGAAGAGAATTTCACTGCTCGCCATTAGTTTAAATAAAATTAATTTATTTATGACAGCGCGCCAGGCGCCGAGCGCTGTGGAAATGCCGCGCTGCCGAGCGTCTTGAACTACACTAACGCTTTTATCAATGATAATTTATAATAACATTACAAAATATTATTATAAAACAAATTTTATTATTATTTATCTTATAATTTATTATAATTATTATTAATAAAATTTATTTTTTTTTTAACATTGTTATAAAGAATACAATGATAATATACTGAATAGAAGAAACAAGCTTAAATTATTAAATAATAAATTATGTAGTCAGTTATTTTTATTTTTTTTTAAAAACTCTATTAATAAACACTGTTTCATCTTCTGAAACGAGCCTACATTGTAGTGAAAAATTTTCCAATGGTTTGTAATAATGGAATTGGCGAGTATTTTTTATTGTAGTTAAGCGTTCGAATCGTGGTTGGTATTTTTTTTCATGTAGCTCATGATCTTTAATAGTGCAGAAAGCAAAATTAATTTTCTTAAAAGAAGTTTCGGCCCACTGAAAAAAGGAAAGTGCTGTTGTTATGTGGTTATTCTTATCTCGTTGAAGACTAGCACGATAAGCTTGTCTCTTTACACTTCCTGCCAAGCCGTCACACGCTCCTTTGCCATGAGATGTAGCGAACAAAGTCCAATCAGCATCAACACCAAAATCATTTTTATGATTAACTAAATTGGCAAAATTATATTTATTTTTATATTGTGAAGCTGCACCATGGGAAAAATACTTGATTTTTTTAATTTTTTCAGCACCAAATTTAGTTTTCAAAAATCCTATCAATTTAGTATTAAACAAATGTGCCGAACTTGCATCGTGACTAACTTTTTCTGATATCACAACAAAATTCTCATGCTTCATTTCCCCATTTACTTTATAATAAATGACATAAGGGTGAAGTGTAGCTTGATCATTGGACCAATGGTGTGATTGAATAGCATCATGAACGAAAAAAGAATAATTTTCGGAAAAATCGAGACATAATACAAACTCTCCATCATCAACAGATTCTTTTTGTTTGGAGAAATAAGATGCTTGAGACTTAGACACAAAATCATGCTTCAACAACTCAGACCATTTATTGCTCAACTCAGCCAAAACATCTTCCTTCGAATACGTAGATTCAACGATTTCAGTCCTGCAAAATTTTATAAAAATTTATTAGATAATGAACTGTGTATAAAAATCAATCATTAGAGAAATTGGTAAACCTAAATCATTTATATTTAACCTTTATCCTTACCTGTCGGCACTTTTCCATTGACTAAACGATATTTCTTTTATCTCGTGGCTCTCAATTAATAATTTAAACTTCTTAATAACAGCATCAATTTCTGGACACTTTTTACAGGTCGAAAAAAAACATGATGATGTAGGTTGGGCGCAAACAGAACTTTGAATCAAGTCATTAGAACTTTCAGTAAAATCAACACCTTTTTTTTTCAGTTCATTTTTTAGTCCATGTAATTGTAATTTTACATTCTGGTGAATTTTGCATACACATACATTATGTGTTCCACTTTTTCCAGCAGAAATACATTCTCTCGGTCTTAAAGTTTGAAATTTAGTCTGCCCAATTTTTTCATCCGGATATGTTTCTTTAAATTTTTTATATAAATCATGTATGTTAAAAAGTAAGAGTCTCTTTTGTTTTTGTATTTTTTTGCCATTTTCTAAAACCGTAACATAGTCTTTCATTCCCGGCATCACACGGCTAACATCATCTGATAAATAAAAATTTTTCACGCGATCAAGTGTCCAGATTTTTACCTTTTTTAGAGTCAGGCTGTGACGCAAATCCTGAATTTTTTCTAATGTTTTTCGCAGCTTGTACCATTCTCTTTGACACTTTAAACTCACGTCGTATCATTTTAATGGACCAATCCAGTGGAAGAGTAGTCAAAACTTGGATTTTCTCGGATCTGCTAGTTTTTTGATCAGAAGCAGACTTAAAATTATTTAACAGAACGTCACTACAGTTATCATTATTAATATCATTACCACTTAATTTTTTTACAGAAGTCAAAATAGCTTGCTTACACTCAGCAATACTTGACATTCGTCTCAATTTTATCGGTGGTTCACCAACTTCCGATAGCAATTTATTAATTTTTTCAATTTATTATATATATTTATTAATTTTTTCAATTTATAATTCAATTAATAGAATCACACTTGAAAGTTGGATCTTTCTTGTCATCATCTCTAATTTTATCTACTTCTGGTTCAGTCGTATCAACAATAGGATCGTTATTTATAAGTTTATTGCATGCATTTTTAAGTATCTCAGGTTTGCGGCCCAGATAAATTGCCCTTTCACAAGAATTGCACATATATTTTCCTATAAAGGCTTTGAATTGGCAAGCACGATTAGCTCTAATTATAACTAATTTTCTTAACACATTATTGTGATTTTTTTTATTTAACGGATTGCAACATTTATTCACTCGGCCCATTTTAAATCACAGAAAATATTATTACAATCAAAAATTATAATACTTAAATATTAACTAAAAAACACAACTCAACAACAGCTGCTATTTTAAATAATTATTTCACTGTTTTCCGTATAGACTTATGTCACGAATCTACAGGAATGACTTCTAAAATGATTTTGTTATTTACTCCAATACGCGAAAAACAAATGAAAATCGTAACTGAGCGGTTTTTCTTTTGTTAAGTAAAGATAGAGTGTTGACTGATAAATTAAAAAATAATAATTTACTAAATTACCTAAAAGAAAATACACATAGACCGAAACAGTTTTAAAAATTTAAAATTGATTATTATTTTTTTTAATTTCCGCTGTTTGGTAAAAATAAGAAGAAATTTTGATTACATTCCTTATAACATTGTTAAAAAAAATTAAATTTTATTAATAATAATTATAATAAATTATAAGATAAATAATAATAAAATTTGTTTTATAATAATATTTTGTAATGTTATTATAAATTATCATTGATAAAAGCGTTAGTGTAGTTCAAGACGCTCGGCAGCGCGGCATTTCCACAGCGCTCGGCGCCTGGCGCGCTGTCGTAAATAAATTAATTTTATTTAAACTAATGGCGAGCAGTGAAATTCTCTTCCGGAATTTTAAACTTAAATGGATAAAGCATGTGACCGATGAAAAAAAACTGCATTTTCTGCCCGAGAAGTCAGTTAAATTTTCATTTGTTAACTTAAAAGTTAATTAACAATATGAAAATAAATAAATAATTTTAAGTCATAAAGATATTCTTAAAATATAGACATTTGACCATGGATCCTGAAAATTTCACAAATTTATCTCTTGCGGTTGATTTTTAATCCATTTTTCAATTAAAAGTGCTTAAAATTTTCATTATAAAAAAAAAAAAAATTGTTAAAATCGAAATTTTGAAAAATTGTTTGGGGGATCAATTTTCCATCATAAGTACTAATAAAAAATATATATAGATTAAATTTTTATGATCAAGTGGTAAATAGAGGGTCCAGTTGACGTGATTTTGCTCATTTTTACTTTATTGCTTTATTATTACGTTGCACAGTGTGGAAATTGTCGAGCCACGTGTACAGGAATCACAAATTGGTCTACCGTAAGTTGCTGACAAACATAATCTCTATATAGAGTGAAATTATATTATGTTCATATATACGAGATAATATTTACGAGATAATATATATGAGATAATATATATGAGATAATATATGTGAGATACTTTCTTACTACCGGCTTCACATCCAAATCAAATGGGACATGACCGATATATGGATTACATAAAACTATTAACGTGATGTATTATAGCCGATTGTAATTACACGATAAATGGACTGTTCTATATAACGAATGTTTTTAAATTCGCGTCAACCTATAGGTTCCTGAGATTAGTGCGCGCGAACAAACCGAACCAAGTCCGAACTAACGACTGTAGCAGTATGAAATGTGACGTAATAAGCGGTGTATGGTAAAGGAGTGTGGGAAGTTTATTTATTATTAAATAATGCATTAGAAACACTTTAAATGTATAGAATAAACACAACACACACTCCAGTATGTATGACGATGTACTCTACTGTATGAAGTGACTTACACGTTGCCATGGCAACAGCAGACATCAACGGCTCCTTTAGTTCATTCATTAACATTTATCTAAACTAATAATATAAAGAGAAAATTTTAGTGTTTTTGTATTAAAACCTGCTGGACCGATTTCAAATTTTGAATCTGTCACCATTAGAAAGAAAGCTGCATTTTAACTGAGTGACATCGGCTATATTTCAAAAAATACATTTTCAAAAAATAGCGGCTGAAACCGCAGGCGTCGCTAGCAGGATTATAAAGAAAGTATAAATTTTTATATATTTTTTTTTCACATGTTTCTTATATTAGAACCCCCACGCCGCGTGAAGCAGCCTCGCCGCAGAGCGTGAAACGTGATGACAAACGTGATAACAGCGTGAATAGCAATGATAAACCTAACAGGGTGAGATTTTATCTAATTTAGCCTCAACCTGTATAAACTTAAATATTTGGAAAATTGTATAAAATAAACAATGTTTTTGTTGTTTGAAGAATTTTGTAGAAATTTTAGCCCCATCAGTATATAAATCCGTCCGTCGTGGCGCACCGTCTGTCTGTCTGTTGACGCGAGGGTTCGATTCCCACTCAAGAAGAGACAATTTTTTCATTTCCTCGCTCTGCTAACGAGACAAAGCGCGGCGTTCAGTTCCGCCACTCAGCACGCAATGTCTCAAACGGCGCAAAATGGAGAATGGAGACTATTGCATTAACACTATGAGGGTACATCATACATACATCATTTGCTATATTATATAAATACTGAGTAAAATGATAAACATATTACTAATAAAATATGGATTAATATTAAATTTAGTATATAAAAAAAAAAAAACAACAAATCTAGAACTAAAAATGATTGCACACCTATATTCTTATGGAATGGAATTAATTAGGGCACTTACATTTCATACTTACAAATGTATGGCAATCATGTAGACTGTACTTGAATCTGTTGGGTTTGCCTATCTCCCACAGTATGGTGGTACTGTGGGACAACACCAGTCTGGTCCGAAGGCGAATAGAAATCAACAATTGAAAGGCTATAGTAATTTGCGGCGGCCGAAAATATTCACAGAAAATAAAAACATTCAAGATGGCGACGAGGAGAGTTTTGAAAGTAGTGGTAAGTTTGGTTTTGAATCACTGTATAGTGTTACATATAAGTAACCTATACCAATGTGTAGTGTAGTGTCTGAATGTAGACGCGACGGTTGTGTGACGTTGGTTGACGCACACCCATACACACCCACACCCACCAACACACAAACACACCCACACACAAACACACCCACACATAAACACACCCACACAAATACATACCCACACACAAACACACACCCACACACGCACCCACACAAACACACACCCACATACAAACACACTCACACACAAACACACTCACACACAAACACACTCACACACAAACACACTCACACACAAACACACTCACACACAAACACTCACACAAACGCACACACAAACACACACACCCACACACAAACACACCCACACACAAACGCACACACAAACGCACACACAAACACACACACAAACACACCTACACACAAACACACCCACACACAAACACACCCACACACAAACACACCCACACACAAACACCCACACACAAACACACCCACACACACAAACACACCCACACACACAAACGCACCCACACACAAAAAACACCCACACACAAACACACCCACACACAAACACCCACACACAAACACACACACACACACAAACACACACACACAAACACACACACACACACACCCACACACAAACACCCACACACAAACACACACACACACACACACACACACACACCTACACACACACACACACACACACACACACACACACACCCACACACAAACACCCACACACAAACACACACACACACACACACACACACACACCCACACACAAACACCCACACACACACACCCACACAGACACCCACACAGACACCCCCCCCCCCCCCCACACACACACACACACACACCCACACACACACCCACACAAACACACACACACACACACACACACCTACACACACACCCACACACACACACACACACCCACACAGACACCCCCCCCCCACACACACACACACACACCCACACACACACCCACACACACACCCACACACACACACACACCCACACACACCCACACACACACACACACACACACACACACACACACACACACACACACACACACACACACACACACACACTAACAGAGGGACATCGACATCACTTCATTGTCGGGGATTGAAATTGGGGAATGTACAGTACAGTATGTATGTGTGTACAGTATTTTATTATTACGATTGTATTTTACCTAAACCCTAAACTCCTTTAATAAAATAATAAACAAAAATTATGATGACGATTTCAATAAAAACAAATCTTGTATTACAGAAATCAATGTACCTCAACCAGTCACAGCAAAACCGAGACCGAAACCGGAACCGAAACCACAATCAGAACTAGAACCGAAACCTCGACAACAACCATTAAAAGTGGAACCAGAGAAACCGAAACAAGTGAATCAAGAACCGCAACCGAAACCAAAAAACCAAGTAAAAGTGACTAAAGTACCGACGGTGGCTGACACAACGCCTGTTAAGAAAATGGTTCCTAAGAAGTGAGTATTTGTTTATTATAATGAAATTAACCTAACAACATAAATATGTTGTAACAAGTGCTAAAGTACTTAAAGAAAACATATATATTTTTTATTTGAACGCGGGATTCGAACCCGCGCCTCATG
Organism: Dione juno; assembly: GCA_037127375.1. Taxonomy (NCBI): domain Eukaryota; kingdom Metazoa; phylum Arthropoda; class Insecta; order Lepidoptera; family Nymphalidae; genus Dione; species Dione juno. The sequence continues at coordinate 969,290 of JAXRJS010000107.1, read as the reverse complement.
GAACTCGGACGGTTTCCATGAGGCGCGGGTTCGAATCCCGCTTCTTCTTCCGTGCCTTTTCCCCTTATTTGGGGTCGGCCCTCCTCGTATTCCGGCGCCAAGTGAGACGATCTTGAGTTGTCCCTACATCTAGGTTGCTCCCGCCAAATCTTTGGCTACGGTTGTCCACCACGTGGACTTTGGTCTTCCTCCACCCTTTTTTGTGTCTGGGTTAGCCAGGGCAGTTTTTAGGGCGGGTTCGAATCTCGCTGCGTTAAAATTTATATATCTCTTCTTTAAATACTTACGGACGGATGTTTATATATTTTTTCTTTAAGTAGTTAAGGACAGAACCTTAGTGTGGATAAACACTTTAAAAATCATCAAAATAAGTGCTTAAGTGCTTGGACGGGGATGTATTTAAATGGACACTTTAATATGTACTCTCTGCTCTCCTTTACCATACAAAGTGTATGTATGACACATTTCATACAGTGTTTGTTATAAGGCGTCCCAAAGATTTTCCTATACATATTAATTTATATAAATTCATGATTCTCCATTATCAATTTTTGTTTTTTTTTTTACAGCTACGTAGTAGAAACACTGCCCATCGGTGCAACAATCATCCTGACAATCGACAGCCCGTTGACGGAGAGAACGGAGAATGCGTTCACTTGCATCTCCCTGCATCCGGACTACGCGAGCGAGTACGACGCGCTCTGCGACCAGTTCGGCGTGGATTGTGAAAAGGAGGAGGCTTATATGTGAGTCTTTTTTTGTTCTTTAAGATTAAATAGAATTTAATTGAGTGGCGGAGATTAACGCCGCGCTTTGTTTGTTGAAAAGCGGTGAACTGAAAGTGATTTAAATATAATCGGTTTCCTGAAATGGATGAAACCCACACGCGTTTCAGGCCTGATCGCGCTGTTCAATTGTCTCATATATTTTTTTTAAACAATTAAAAAAATTGTACACATTAAAAAAATTGAAAAGTAAAACAGTACATACATACATTGACATATGTTTTATAATAAATCTAAATACAGAATATGTATTCTTACTAGCTAAGTTTTTTGTTCTTCTTCTGTCTCCTGGTCTTCGCGTCGTTCTGACAGAAACACATAGGTGTTTCTGGAACTCCAGTATCCTCTGTCCATGGTCAACCTAAATGTTTAAATAAGCCGTCTACCTCATTTTGGAGTCATTCTTATAATGAACAGTATTATAAGCCGTAACTCTGTTCAAATTTATAAACAAATATAAATAAGTGTGTAAGTATCACATACCGTTTCAATGGTCTTAAATATTTCTCGTAGCATATCTAAGAGCCTACTATTATATTTAGCGTTAGCTACAAGAACATCCTGTCCTATTTTGAGAGACGTGGTGTTATTGATTATTGTAGCATTACATGCAATTCTTTTAGAGCTGTGCATTCTTTCCGTCTATTTTGTGTCCGCCTTCAAGACTCGTAGATTTCACAAGAGTTTGTCTAATGGTTTGATCCGGGATTGTCCCAGAGAAAAATCCATTGGATCCTTGTTGCGAAATATTCTTCTTTAATCTTATTTGCCACTTCATAGGAACAGTCATGAATATATCATGAGCTTCACTTGAGAAGTTGGATCCAGTTTCATCTTCTTCAATTCGTTTAGTAGATGTTACCGACGGTGAAGATACCTTACTGTTGGAAGAAGATTTTTATGTATTATGATTTTCTGTTGAGCCTTTTTCAGTTTCAAGAACTCCTAAATAATTTGATTTAGACCTTGGGTCTAGGAAGGTAGCAATTAGGTAATTTGGATTCTCTTCAAAGGATTTAAAACGACCGTCCAATTCAGCTTTTAAAGAAGATCTCATAAGTCCGGTGTTCTTTGAGCTGTCTCGTTTTGTCCAAATACTTTTTTAATATAGAAACATCCGGAATCGCTTCGGGTATGCAGGAGAGGCCAGAACTTGTAATTTTCGTTATTTCTTCAAATATTTTTAAAAGACTTCTGCACTATGCTCCATCAGGCCCCACTGTTGTATCGTCAAATTAGTTGACGTGATAGTCATGTTCAGCGACATAAAGAGAGATAGCCCTATTTTGTTCCAACAAACGTTTAGCCATGTAGAAGGTGGAGTTCCACCTCGTGCTGATGTCTTGCACTAACTGAGGCTGCGGTAAATTCAACTCCATTTGAATTGAAAGCTATTTTACTTGTGCTAAACCTGAATGATTGAAATGGGTTACAAGACGTCTTCCATTAGCCCCTCCAGTCTCGACTTTGATTGGCTCATTAACAACTCGCTGAAGCGAATGTATGAAAGTAGATGTTGTAGAACCATACTCTGCAACTCGAGCTCCTCTCCCTATATTACCATTTCTTGGATTAATAAGTGAATTTTTTTTTTAGTTCCTTGGCTATATTTTCACCTCTGTGTGACCCTGCAAACGGTTTCATACCAAGAATGGCGTGTTTCAGCTGATATTTCAGACACGACCAGACCTGTGAAACTCCGGAAGCTGGAATTATTGTGCACGCAAGTCCAAATGCTCCATCATTTGGACCTGAGGTGGAATAGGAATTTTTATTTTTTCGTGAATTCTGTTGTGGATATCGGGAACATTTTTTTTTTGAAAAAATACAAGTGCGACTTGGTAATCCATGACGAGGTAGCTCTTGTTCTAGAGGTCTTTTAAACTCGACGTTTCTACAATACTGAACGGGTCGTTATCTATGTATGTAATGTGTGTTAATGGCAAAAAAAGCTTAAATATTGTACTACCGATTCATAATGTGCAAAAATGAAACCGCGTGCAAAAATGAAGTAGCTGCCTTTGGCGGTTAGAAAATAAAAAAAAGCTGAAGTCACATTTCATTAATAAAATGTCTTTTGAAGAATTTAGACTATTGCCGTAGTATTCATGTAAATAATAGTAAAATGATACTGAGATATATTTATCACAGTCAGGTTAAGAACATAAACGTAATCTGTAAAACTTACGGACCTGAGCTTACGTTGATGTTTCGGCGGCCGGAAGAAACATCCCGCATATAGTAGAAAGAAACTGGTGCTAAAACACTTCGTTCTGTCTAATTTTTGATATATTACGTCTTTGAGGGGCGGAACTCAACGCCGGATTTTGTCTAGTTACTACTGTTGTATTGCTCCAGGCCGCAGCTCGGCGAGGTGTTCGCGTACTTCAACCCGTCCGACGGCGGGTGGTACCGCGCGCGGCGCACGGCCCCCGCCTGCCCCGCCTCCCCCTCCTCCCCCCTCCCCCGCCTGCCCCTCCTCCCCCGCCGCCCCCGCCGCCGCGGCGCTGCTCGACGCCGCGCGCACGTGTGCGCTAGGGCCGCGCGACCGCTGCGCGCGCCTCCCGCACGGATACCTCGACTTGCCGGAGTTCAGTTGCGCGCTGGTGGCGAGCGGGTGAAGGTAGGTTGTCAACATCAGAATATTCTTTATTCTATTGGGCCGTTACGAGCGCTCGCCCCACCATAGCGTCGGTCCCACAGGAAGCTACCACCGGCGAGGAAGGCAGGTTCTGCTGAGAAGAGCCTGAGAGAAATTCAACAGTTGCTCTTTCGAAATGTCTTTTTATATTAATTAATAATAAATTAATAATAATAAATTATATTAATTAATAATAAATTAATAATAATAATAAATTAATATAGCTATAGCCCGCAATTTTATTTGAATGCACTATAAAACGTAAGGTCTGGTTTTTTCACGTTCCCGTACTTATCACAGTGCTCACCTCAAGTCTACCTTCCCCAAGCACACCGTTCGTCTATCGGTATATCATCCCATACTTCTTTCACTTGGTTCACCTCATCATGCTCTTTACGTGACCTTCTTCAAGCCCTCCATCAGTGTCTTCGACACTGTTTTCTCGAAGGTCAACCGAGTTCTCCCCCACCTCTCACCACTCTTACCAATTTATGAGTTGCCTACATATTTTTATTAACATATACAATATACTTAGCGTAAAAAAAATATGCCAATAACATGTATTTTCTTCAACAGATCGGTGATAATCTCAAATGTACGATAAAATCTAAGTCTCCAGACAAATGCACAGTGTCTATAGAGAATATGGACACGGGTTTGGTTCTCGGTGATGGGGAAGTGTCACGATGGAAGCCTAAGATCGAGGGGGTCGAGAGTCCTGGTATGTCTACATATGTTTAATTTGGATTTTAAAGTATTACAAATAATTGTGACAAAAGATACGGCGGCGTTCCGCCACTCCTACTTATGACTATGCCTTGATAATTGCGTAGGAAGTTTGGAACGAAGTGTCTTAACCCTAGGTTCCCTCAGCGTACCCTGTTATTTACGGGTTACAACTAAAAATTTAAAAATATTCACATATATATATATATATATATTATATATATATATATATATATATATATATATATATATATATATACAATACCCTTCCTTATACATGTATATTGCAATACAGATATAAATATTTTAAATTTAATTTTTCATAATTTTTCAGTTATTCCAGAAGTCCAAAGGCCGGATATAAAGAGTAATATGAAAGTGTACCTCGTGGATTGTACGTCAATAGACAAAGTTTTTCTAAGACCTTCCAACATAGAAGCTTGTAGGGAGTTCGATGCCATACAAGAGGATGTATTGTTATATGCCAAAGATGGTGAGTACTGGAGACCTTATATACTGCATATATTGGTATATATATGGATGATAGAGTAGTATATCCGTTTCGTATACGGTTACGGATATGAAATTGTTGCGGATTTCGATTACGGATGTTATACATTTGAGAAAATTTAATTAGAGGCAAGAGAACAGCTATTAAAGCTTGTGTGTTAAGTTATGTCGAATTAAAAAAAATAATAATAAAAAGTCTTATCTATACTTTGCCAACGTCTGTAATTAACCAAATCTTTTATATCGCATTCGGTTACGGATATGTTTTAATTCGGATATCCGGCATCTCGGTTACAGTTACGGAGCTCCGCAACATCTCTAGTAAGCACTGAGTATAAAAAAAAATATGATAATTTGTTTGAACAGATTGTTTGAAATTTTTTTTTTGTTTTCTCACACTGTATCCCGCATATGTCGTGGGAATTGAACCCGCAACTGTAGTGATTACAGACAGACCCTATCCCTATATTTGTTTTTATATGTTAATATTAAAAATTATTTTTGAGGGAGTATTATTTCCGTGTCTATGCTGTGGTTAGAAAAAACGCGATGTTTACTTCCGGCATTTAACACGCAATGTCCCTAAATCAGGAGAAAAGCGGAGAGCGGAGTGTCTTGACACTGAATTTCCTTTGCATATCTTGTTACATAATATTATATTGACGTTTATTAACAATTTCCGTCCATATTACATTGTTTTTATATCAATTTACTTATATTTATTATCTATATATATTACAGCGCCTCCAATAACCGAGAATCCCCACAGAGGACAAACGGTGATAGCAAAGTTCACAGACGGGCTCTGGTACCGCGCGCTGTGCCGGCGGACGAGCCGCGCGCTGGACAAGTACCAACTGGAGTATATGGAGTATGGTATGGCCGCCTGTCTGTCTGTCTGTCTGTCTGTCTGTCTGTCAGCCAGTTTTCTATTTTTATTTACTTCCGTTGTCCAAGAATCGATATTACGACATGTCGATATATCACAAGGAGAGAGAATAACAATTTTAGATTTGTAGTTAATTTCTTACAAAATTAGTGAATGCGTCCGCAAAATTGAATTTGTCAAATTTTACAAGTAACCTTTCCATTGAATAGCTAGAAATCGATACGGAACTCTCGATGCGCGTCTCCGACTCACATTTATTTGTTTTATCAATTGATTCCACAGGTAACATAGAAACTCAAAGCAAAGAGGCAATATATTCGTGTCCACCATCTTTGATGTCGAGACCCACGCCGGTAGTTCGCGCCAAGTTGTACTATGAACCCGCTACCAGTGTCTTTGAAGCGACGTCCAATACGACTATGCCAGAGAGAGCGTTGAGTTATCTACAAAATCTGAGAGATAGGAATGTGGAGTTGATATTGGTATGTGTTGATATGGTTGCATTTCTCTGGGTATGCAGAGAGAATAATGTTTTTCTGTCCTCTCGTCACGTCGCCTGACGCCTGACGTGACGAGAGGCGGAAGTCAACGCCGTGTTTTGTAATTACAGAACAGGTACAGTCTGTACCGAGTACGATTCTTTCGAGGGGGAGTTGTTGTACTCTATAGTAACAATCTCTCGGTCAGCTATGAAGTCCTGGTACCTGCCACTTGTCCCATACAATTGTACTCTATAGTAACAATCTCTCGGTCAGCTATGAAGTCCTGGTACCTGCCACTTGTCCCATACAATTGTACTCTATAGTAACAATCTCTCGGTCAGCTATGAAGTCCTGGTACCTGCCACTTGTCCCATACAATTGTACTCTATAGTAACAATCTCTCGGTCAGCTATGAAGTCCTGGTACCTGCCACTTGTCCCATACAATTGTACTCTATAGGTAACAATCTCTCGGTCAGCTATGAAGTCCTGGTACCTGCCACTTGTCCCATACAATTGTACTCTATAGTAACAATCTCTCGGTCAGCTATGCAGTCCTGGTACCTGCCACTTGTCCCATACAATTGTACTCTATAGTAACAATCTCTCGGTCAGCTATGAAGTCCTGGTACCTGCCACTTGTCCCATACAATTGTACTCTATAGTGACAATCTCTCGGTCAGCTATGAAGTCCTGGTACCTGCCACTTGTCCCATACAATTGTACTCTATAGTAACAATCTCTCGGTCAGCTATGAAGTCCTGGTACCTGCCACTTGTCCCATACAATTGTACTCTATAGTAACAATCTCTCGGTCAGCTATGAAGTCCTGGTACCTGCCACTTGTCCCATACAATTGTACTCTATAGGTAACAATCTCTCGGTCAGCTATGAAGTCCTGGTACCTGCCACTTGTCCCATACAATTGTACTCTATAGTAACAATCTCTCGGTCAGCTATGAAGTCCTGGTACCTGCCACTTGTCTCATACAATTGTACTCTATAGTAACAATCTCTCGGTCAGCTATGAAGTCCTGGTACCTGCCACTTGTCCCATACAATTGTACTCTATAGTAACAATCTCTCGGTCAGCTATGAAGTCCTGGTACCTGCCACTTGTCCCATACAATTGTACTATATAGTAACAATCTCTCGGTCAGCTATGAAGTCCTGGTACCTGCCACTTGTCCCCATACAATTGTACTCTATAGTAACAATCTCTCGGTCAGCTATGAAGTCCTGGTACCTGCCACTTGTCCCATACAATTGTACTCTATAGTAACATCTCTCGGTCAGCTATGAAGTCCTGGTACCTGCCACTTGTCCCATACAATTGTACTCTATAGTAACAATCTCTCGGTCAGCTATGAAGTCCTGGTACCTGCCACTTGTCCCATACAATTGTACTCTATAGTAACAATCTCTCGGTCAGCTATGAAGTCCTGGTACCTGCCACTTGTCCCATACAATTTTACTATATAGTAACAATCTCTCGGTCAGCTATGAAGTCCTGGTACCTGCCACTTGTCACATACAATTGTACTCTATAGTAACAATCTCTCGGTCAGCTATGAAGTCCTGGTACCTGCCACTTGTCCCATACAATTGTACTCTATAGTAACAATCTCTCGGTCAGCTATGAAGTCCTGGTACCTGCCACTTGTCCCATACAATTGTACTCTATAGTAACAATCTCTCGGTCAGCTATGAAGTCCTGGTACCTGCCACTTGTTTCTCCTCAGAAACGTGTTTAACTATAAACGCGACGGTCGTGGGTTCGATTACCATGAAATTGAATGAATTATTCTCGTTTTTCTCGTTCTGGTAACAAAGACAAAGCGCGACGTAGAGTTTGGCCACCTAACACGCAATGCCTCGAAGCGGAAGACGGAAAACGGGCAACAGAGTGTCATCAATCTACATTCTTCTCCTATATGAGGGATACAGCGTGAAGCCACAAAAAAGAAACAGATTAATTCCTTACTGGTATTTTTATGTTTATTTATAGAAATAATAATATTAGTCTGGCTGATTCTCTACTCTCCGCATATTTATGGTGAAATTGTTTTTTTTTAAGACTTTGGCCGACGGCTCCTCGTCATCACCCAGTGGTGCCGAAATAAACCTCCAAATAGCTAAAAATAAAGAATCTGTGAACGAGAAGGTCCTGGAATTGTGTACTCCGGAATGGAAGAAGCTGGAACGGCAGGGTGTGGACATAATAGGTAAGCAACGTCGTAAGTGACGCGGGAGCAGACGGCTCGGTCACTCGAGGGCCATCTTCCTCTTTGTCCGTGACATCAGAGCAGTAGTAAAGTCCTGAACGCCCGCAGAGACCCCGAGGCTGATGCTGACCGACATCAAGTACATATCGCTCCCGGCGGCCGCCTGCGCGCTCGACGTGTTCGTGGACCTCGCCTCGCTCTCCGCCGGCTCCGTCAACGCGCGCCCCGCCGGCCTGCGCCTCGACGACCGCCTGCGCGCGCTCTCCGAGAGGGTGAGTGGGGGAGGGGAGGGGGCGGCAGGGGAGGGCAGAGTGATCAATGACAGTTGTGTTACAGATGGCGGAATACTGTCAGAGCGAGCTCGGTAAGGAGCCGTATTTGCCGGCACATGAGGAGCTGTGTATAGCGCTGTGTCCACCCTGTAAGTATATATGTCTGCGATAGAGACGGACAGACAGACAGACAGACAAAATAATTGAGTAATTATATGTATGTTGATTTAATATGTCATTTGAGTCAGTCGTGTCAGTTTAAAGTAATTTGTACGACATGGACGAAGTGTAATATACATGTGTCCATGGTTCCCAGACCCGCAGTGGTTCCGCGCGGTGCTGTGCTCGCAGGAGGGCGGGGCGGGCGGCGCGCGCCTGCGCCTGTGCTACCTCGACTACGGCAACCTGGACGCCGTGCCCGTCGCGGCGGTGCGCAAGATGCTGCCGGAGTTCATGGAGGCCTTGCCGGCCCTGGCGCTGCACGTCAACATCAGAGGTGGGTGCACTGGATTATATGAGACTTTCACTCTAAGATATGGCTTTTGGTTGACAAGGGCTTGGCTTTGGTTGGCTTTTGGTTGGTCATAATGTTCGGAACGGAGCGTCATAGCACTGGGTTCCCTCTGCCTAACCTGCTACATGCGGGATACAACGTGAAACTATTTAAATGAATATATTTTCCCAACAGGTTTCCCTCTTCCCGCCTCGAACGACATATTGACAAAAGCACTCACGTACATGAAAATAGACGACGAAGGACGCGGGACGCTAACAGTGACCAACTGTCGCGAAGTGGGCTTCGGGATGTACGAGGCGGACGCACCCGGCCTCCTTGACGCGCTCAATTGACGCGGCGTGACGTGACGCGACGTGACGTGACGTGACGCGACGTGACGTGACGTGACGCGGCGTAACGTGACGTGACGTGATATTTGTTACTTGTTACTGGCTTGATTATATTTTATTATTATATAGCGTGGTCTGCAGTCTTCGTGACACACATGCGGGTGTCATTTTTGACGCTAGCCATTTTTTTTGTCATGATTTAATTTAGACTATACTGTGACATAAATACTTTTTTTGTTAACTAAAAACAAATCGCATATATTATATAATATTATATTATGTAAGATATATAAATAAGACAAATGTATAGAAAGTATGTGAATTTCGAGTATTTTCGGTTTTTTTCTTTGTTGGGACAGCATCTGATTGTAAACGTGATGATTGTTACGATACAAATTGAGATAGGGAGTGGAGTGTCTCAACACTAGGATCCCTCTGCCTACCCCGCTATGTGCGGGATACAGCGTGAAGCTTAGGTGCAAAATTTTAACGTTTGTCGATATTGTCATACATGCAGTGGGCATTGGGCTTAAATCCTATTATATATAGCCTTTGTAAATGTCTTAGAGTGGAGCAGTGACGTCACTCTGACACCAAAACAAATACCTAGTTATAAATATTAAGCAAGTATAACACTAGTACATTTTATGAAAATATTAATATTTTCAAAGTTCCATTCATACCTTTACACACGTCTTGTGCTTGCTTTGTGTGATTTTGTCATATCTATTGGATACAGGGTGTTCCACAAAGATGCACAGAAGATGAAGAAGTTGACGCTGTATCCCGCACATTGCTGGATAATATAGAGACATTCAATTATTTGTGAGAGCTTTCTTCTAATTTCCATACATTTTTTTCATAGTTTTCCCCTTTTATGTGGGATATTTGTATTTTACACATTTTTATAGTGTATGTTGTGTAAGAACAACAAATTTTGTAAGACTTTTTCATATAATTCAATGTAAATTGTGATTTTAGAGGACGTAGATTCTATTCCTGAGTCGGTCGGTCTGCCGTTTGTCGCTTTTCTAGTGATGTGGTGTTTTAGACTCATGGCCGGCTTTGTTGGTTGGAAAGCGTCTATATAGTCTTTCGCGAACACGTTGAATATCTTAATAAATTGTTGTGACCTTGGGTGACCTTTGAGTGCGGCGTTAAGTTCCGCCACTCACTTTTTTTTTTGGTAAGTTGAGAATGGATGAGGTCTTTCGGTTTAAAATATTAAATATTGATTGTTTTCTGTCCCTATAATTGGTTTACACAGGATAGTTTATATCCTACTAATGACTATTTATCCTAGAGGACAGTTTTTTACTTTTTTTTTCATGTTTAATAAGGAATGTGATGGTGTTTAAGGCTGGCTGGTATATTTATCTACTGGCTTCACCTTATTCCAAGGATATACTGTCGCCTTTGACAAACACATTGAATATCTTAATAAATAATTGTGAAGTTGGTGAATATCTTTGGAGATATTGCGTCTGTGGGTATTTAATATGCAATTGTTTTTTTTTTATCATTTATTTCTCTCTGCTTGTAAATATTAGTTGATTTAGAAAGATTTATTTTTTTTTAAAAGCAGTTGATCCTGACATTTGTCGGTAATTTTTTTATATATTTTTTTTTAAATGTTGTCTTGGTTATTTAATGTTTAAATGTTAAGTCGAGAGATTTGAACCCACGGTCCGTGAAATGGCACACTCATTAAGCGTTTATCGATGCGTCTTGAGTTCGATTCCCGTGTGGGGAGAAAGCGGAGAAGGGAGCGGAGAATTATATGCCTTCGTTCTGGTAACAACACAAAGATTAAGTGGAAACTATGGAACAGCATGTCTCGAGTCTCCGTTCCCTCTGCTTGTTATATATATATATGCGGGATACAGCGTGTAACTGTAGCACGCTCTGTATAGAGTGTACCCCCACATGGTCCGGATACACGAGGGACCCATACCCGGGGGGCCGTATAAACGGGTTATGTTAGCTATATTATAAGAATACTGCTTTTTAATGTGTTTTTACTGTTTTTTTTTGCTGTCTGTACTAAGTTTTTGTGTTTTTTTGTTAAATATAATTATTTTTGATTATGATTTTTTTTTTTTTTTTTTTCATGTAAGGCTTTATTTTTATGTTTCTTATTAATAGATATATTTTCTTTAAGCTGTTTTGTTGGAGACGGATGGAAACCCATCGGGGCGCGGGTTCAAACCCCGCTGCATTAAGTATAATAGATATATTGTTAATAATAATATGTGAATTTATGTATATATATAGAATAGTTTATAATTATCAAATCCTTTAAAATTTATGAAGTATATTATAATATTATTGTTTATATTATATATAATCGAGACAGTTGCGGGTTCGATGTCCGCTCGAGGGAATTAATCATTTCCTTGCTCTTTGGTAAGCAAAGGGCGACGTTGAGTGCTCCTTCAACATTTAATACATCACACTCGGAAGGAAGGCGGGGAGCGGAGTGTCTGGACACTAAGCCCTATCCGCCTGCCCTGCTACATGCGGGATACAGCGTGAAGCTACGGGATACAATCCATTAACGTATAATATTTCTTCTACATTGTCTAAAGTTTGACAATAATCCTTTTTTGTGGGGTTCCGTAGGTATGGATAAAGGGCCTTGCTATGAGCGGGCTGCAGGCCGCCCGGCTCACCGTACGCTGGTCGCTCGCTAACGTTTCTTCGCCCCGCCCCTCGCCCCTCGTAGATATATATATATATATATATATATATATTATATATATATATATATATATATATATATATATATATATATATATATATACTATATATATATATATATATATATATATATATATATATATATATATATATATATATATATATATATATATATTATATACTGACCTTGTGCCGCCTCGCGACCGACCAGCGACCAGCGGACCGCTATCAATTCAATTTCTGCCCTGCAGAAGCGAGCTACTCGCTCAATCTATAACTTGAGCCCTAAAGAATCTTTAAGAGATAAATTTGAGTAAATTAGTATATTGACAGTTGCGTTTCAATATATCCTCGAAAATGTTTTATATGCAAACAAAAATATTAATGATTTTACTAAAATTGGCGGGCGATGTACACAATATTAATACTAGAAATAGGTTGAAGCTTACCCGCGCATGTAACTCGACTGTGTGCGCTTTTACAATAGGATCCCAGAGAACCGAGTCCGAGAATGTTCTCTATATCACAATTAAAAAATATATGAAACGACGTTTGTGTGTTAAAGGTTATAACTTAATTAATGATTTAGTAAATGATAACACTGACACCTTGGGAATGAAACGCTCGCTCCAGTCTCCAGTCTCCAGTCTCCAGTCTATCTCGAGCGTGTCATTGTCAACAATGAATAGCTGTATAATTGTAAATGACTATAAAAAGGAAAGTCCCGCTGAGTTTCTTGCGCCGGTTCCTCTCAGGTCTGAGGCATTGACTTTAGTGGGCCGGTGGTAATGTATTTGACGTTCAGAAAATGAAGCTTGTATTCTTACTTTGAATAAAATTATTTCAATTTGAATTTGAATTTGAATTTGATATGGTGTGCTACGACTCTAAAATTGAACCCTTATTAGAGCACTTTGTTGTCCGTCTGTTCGTCTTTCAAGACTATTCTCTTAAGCTTGTGTGGTATTAAATACATATAAATATCCAGGACAGGTCTATATGTGGAATCGTTTTTGTCATATCTTAACCTGCCTATATATATAGGCTATAGGGGGGGTATAAGGTACTTACCGTTTGACCTAGAATTACGAGATTCAGTTTGAAGCAAGAACTTTTGTAATTGGTACGGAACTAGTGTTTCTGATATATCGACCGTTTTTGTTTCTTAAAAACAAAAAAAAAAAAAGTGAAAATTTTGTTTTTTTTGTTGTCAAGTTCCGGTGTTATTTTGAAATTATTGATTTATTGCAACGGACAGAGATGTACGATGAAGATCCAACTTAATTTAAAGAGAAATTTTTTTTTAACTATCATACATTTATCCAAATTATTAACAAAAATTGTATAAAAAAATTGAAAATCTTAATTTTCATACAATTTTATTTTTTTTATTAATACTTAGTTATTAACACTTATAAATGTGACTGGTTTTGTCTGCTGAAGTTTCAGCTGTTCGAGTCGGTTATTATAGTTGAACTTCTTGAAAATACTGCATCTTGGCTTGGTTCACTATTACGAAAGCGTAGGTTCGAGTTCGTTTAGACATAGATTATCTGTGATCAGGTATCAACAGTTAGATGGAAAAAAAATATCTCTAAGGATGTTAGTAAAAAACTAAATGGAATAGGTCCAGAGTTCATTTGCAAGTGAAATAATAAGGTTGGATACACAAGCGTGGTGACTTTATATTAAAATTTATTTAGGGGACTTCTCGGGATGTGGTGGGGTTTTGAATTGTTTCTTATGTGTGTGCGTAGGGGAACCAACATTGGCAGTAAGTTCCTCGTTTAATTCTAACTATATATATATATATATATATATATATATATATATATATATATATATATATATATATATATATATATATATATATATATATATATATATATATATATATATATATATATATATATATATATATATTTAATGCAATATATGCTATAATCCATTTTTTATACTTAATAATAAGTATGATTATGACTAGATTGAAAGAAACCATTTGAAACAGAAACCCAAACTGTTTAAAGAAACCATTGTATACTTTTTACATTTTTTAAATTTAAATTTCAATTTCAAAAAGAATTTCATTTTTATTTATTCCTTTCATCATCATATTTGTTTCAAAGTCAAAAAAAAAATGTTGTATTTAATATTAAAAAGATTTTTTATTAATAAGACAAAGTTCCAGCAAGCGCTAGAACATCTGGCGACCGTGACAGGACATGAAACGCAAAAGAAATTTGACGAATCATCTGACAGGAAAGGAGGCTTTTGGTGCTGCTTCTAGGACCTGCTGGAGAAGAGGTGTATCCTCGTCTTTAGGCCTGACCCATGGGAAGTATTACCCAGCCCTATTTACTTCACAATGTTTCCGTTTCAGATAAACTCAATCGTCAGTTTGTTTTCATTTTATTTCCATCAGGTATTGATTTATTTCCCACTATTTCATTTTGATTGTTCTATTTTGCTCAGTGGTTCAAAAACTTAAGAAAAAAACCATATAATTTGGTATTTTATGCCGCCTGATTTCAGCGCGTCACACGGCGCGTGTCGTCGCTGTGCTCTGTGCTGTGTGCTCTGTGCTGTGTGCAGTGGGCTGTGGACTGCGTGACAGTCGGTCTGTAACAGACAGAAGAGGAAACACACGAGGTAACTAGGTTAATTACGAGCATATTGCATGGATCGACAGGTAAAATTTAAAGTTTGCGACCTGGAAGCTTATTTGTGATGGATTTATTAAAAGAAATATTCGGCTTCAAGACGATCTCTATATTGCTAAAGGTTATTTTGTGAGCTGCGAGAAAAAATTCGCTAATCATCTCTATAATGAGTTAATGAGTTCTTAAAGGAGTACGCGGATCTAGGGCATTTTACTTCTGTAGAAAAGCCTGAATTTGGGCACTATTTTGGGTTATTAGACGTGTCATAAGGCGTCTTTTGTGTTAGTTATATTTTTTCCCATTTTTAAAGCATTTAAGAAGTGTCTTTAAAAAAAATAATCTAACATATCAAGTCCAGCAGAAACCTTGAAGATGATGCAGGAAACCTTAATCGATGTCGTCTTCGCTTTAGAAGAGGATGTTAATCTTTTATATCATCGTCACATATTTTTTTTTGCTGCATGTTCGAACAAGTTGGTACCAGTCCCGAGGGTGTGTCCATTTGGGTACGTTTTTTGGCCTTTAAAATTATCACATGATCAACAGCACACATATTTTTGTATGGCCTGGCACTAAGAATTTGTGTAAGCGGCAACATACAAACAACTGTATACAAAAGGAATCAGAATAAAAAATAGCATATATATTATACATGCACAACAATACGCTTTATCCCTAGCGGGGTAGTTAAAGAAAAAGGAGCGCCAAACACTGTGGTCCCTGCATACCTATTTCGCATCTTCCACTGTTAATAACCTCTTTATACATGCCCTCCGGTGGGTCCTCATGATTTCAACGTGACTTTCCTCCAGTATCTTCGTTACTGTAGTTTTGAATGTCAACCGAGGTCTCCCCTTACCTCTCTTACCATAAAAAAATAAGATGTTTCATAACATTAGATGCAACAAGACTCACAATATAATAAATTAAACATGAAACTAGTTGATTAGCTCCTCTGCCACCAATTTCCCTCATGCCACATAATACAATATAAATAAATTGTAAGTCTTCAAGGCACCCTTATAAAATGCAGCCCCAGTTTTAAGGTATGGAGTCGGCCAACATTGCTGCAGATCGAATGATGGAGCTATGTGGTCAACTTTTCAATAAAACAAGCCCGGTCTTGTGGTTTTTGATCATGCATGGTTTCTGCTCTTCCTTGATGCTCTTTTAAAAGATTTTCAGTGTTTTCCTTTTCTAAACCTTCACAAAACTTATTATCGTATTTAAAATATCAGTGATAAGGGATTTTTACTATGCTCACAGTAAGATTTGTATATCTTGCAAAGAATATTTGCTTTTATTTCGCCATTTATAAAAAAAACTGCACATCGAACAGTAATAACAAACATGGTTTAGACACCTCCGATTTGATTTATACATTATTATTGTTAGATGAGTCAATAACTATCGTTCTCAGATGAGTTTCAATTGAAATTACTATCATTGACTTCTTTCTTGGATTCGCAAGGTATGTGGGTGGTGGTGGCGAATGGGTGGTGGTGGCGAATGGGTGGTGGTGGCGAGTGGGTGATCGGCTCTATAATTACATTTTTGTTTATGATAAAAAATATCCCATATAGACACAAATCACCACCTTACAAAATGATGAATGTAATATGACCATGTTCGTTTATTTCATGCAGGACCACAACATATGCTTGCCTCCATCCATAAAAAGTTCGGCTTGGAGGCAGAACCTCTCGCATGACATGGTTAATCATGGGATATTGCCAATCATGAGAGGAGTGCTCCAGCATTTGCTTTCTACTCGTGTGCCTTCCAGTCGTAAGGGTAAAATTAAATGTGTGCCTTACGACCAAGGCAGTTCATCTGGAAGTTGTTTGTGGCACGGAGGCATTCAATTTGTCATTGCGAAGAATTATTTCGAGAAGGGGAAACTTGCAAGAATTTCGAAGTGTTTATCAAAATATAAAGAGCTTTCGCTGTTAAAGCGTAAAATCGACGCATTATTTTTCAAGAATGTACAATTTTTTTCTGTATTCTCTCTAACTCTGGAGATATTCGATTTGTTTTACAATTTTCATGAAACACATTTCATTTGTATGGATCTATAAAGTGAAGTGAAGGTACAAATATATATTTTGTACTGAATCTGTATTTGTGTATTTGTTTTATTGAACTACTGAATATCTTATTGGAAAATGTCCGAATATAGATTTATGTAGTTGGATTGTAATTTTGCTTTCTATGAAATTTTTTTCCTTGTGAAAAAAAAAAAATCTTTTTAACTCAAATACGCGTGGAAAGGAAATTTTCGATCCATTTTTCATATTCTACAGAAGCATGTATCATGTTTGATAATATATTTTCCTAGAATTTATAAACTTTTTGGGAAAGAAGGTATTTGTCTTTAGAAAACGGTCTTTGGAAGGTTGTCTTTAGAAAACGACTGAATATCTAAATTATAATTATACTTTACGTACATATAGTACGTTACCGTGGCAGACATAACGCGCCTGCGATGCTTTTTCTCATACCCAGGCCTCTTTTTACGTCTTCGTCTATCATCAGGCGTTGGTACGTTTCGAATATTCTACCCCTTGAACCAATTAACAGCATTGATGTTGGAATGCTGATTTCTTTTGACCAGGTTACCTCCTACATGCGTCCAGAACTTTTCTCTAAGTAAGTAGTATTTTTTGTAGAGGTGTCTATGAATTATGCTTTGTGACTATTCAAATTTTGAACAAATATTTAAAATTTTGATAAAAATATCTTTGTTACTTAGACTGAGAATAAAACTGAAACTATTTGAAGTACTACTACTACACTAACTTTTCTTTAAATTGCTTATTAATATGGATTTTTTTGACTAAATTTATTAAAACAACTATTTGCTAAACATTAAAGATTGTTTCGCTATTGGGGCGTTAGACTAACTCCTTATTTTTTTAAAAAAACTAGAAAAGTTGTCTATACTTTCTGGACACAAATTCTTTATTGTATTCACAATAAATTTTATCAGTTTTGTAAAATTTTGCCAAATTAGCTCTCGTAGCTGGTTTAGAGTCGTTTTTTAAATATTTATTACTTTGTAATGCCAATTAAAATTTCTTCGTAACAATTCAAGCCATCAATATCCCAAAATACCTTATTCAAATGTTTCGAATAACTTTATTATATTCGAATATCTCTGTAATGATATCCAAAGATATTTGCAATATTTCATAAAAAGACAGTTTCCAGATGATTTTTTTGTATGTTTGTGAAAATATGTACAGCTGCTGCATTGTATTCAAAAAACTGCTGAATATCTTAATAATTATAAAACCATTGTTTTATTGTGTGTGAAATTGTACACTTTGACGAATTCTTATCTACTTTTTGGACAATTATTATAAGAAAATGTCGTGAGGCCCCTCACGACAGGTTTTCTTATACAATTACAAATATCTCCATATCAATTAAATATAATTCTGCAATTCTTAAAAACTTGTTAATTTTATAAGCAATTACTAAATAATAAATACACTTTTTGAGTAAAATTTCAAATAAATATTATTAGAAATCTTATTTAGATAAGGTTTCAATCTTCTTCATGAGATTACTGAATATTTTAGTAACACATGATAAAAATCAATCATTTGTTTTTTTAAAGTCTTTTTTCCTTGCAATTTTTTTGTTTTCTAGATGAAATGGTGCCAATTTGAGGTTTCTGTCGTTTCCTAGTAGCTATTTGTGACAAGCAATATCTTATCTTCGCTACTTTGTTAATACAAAAGCCAGAATCTTACCAGGGTTGATATACTTGAGCTGGCTTGACATCGAACCAAGTCAGTAACACTTTTGGCTGTTGGCAAATAAGGGATTAATTTTACATTTTAACATGAACCGTAAAATATTCTTCCAATTTCCAATGCATATAATATTATAAGAAAACAGTAACATGGGAATGTTGTAGTTTTGTACGAAAAAATCGATTATTTCAAATCTAGTAAGAGTCAAACTAGACTTAATTATTGAAGCAAATAAAAATATTTCTTTTACAAAATGGCCTAAAATTATTTAAAGAAAAACTTACTTTCTTCTGAAGGAAACTAGGGCTCAAAGCTTCGCTCGTCAGGATTGCACTTTTCACATTTCAAATTCCTTTCTGTACAATATATTCATAATATAATTTCAATAAATACTCTGGTGGACTCTACAAGGACTCTGAATTCTAATAGCTGTTGTATAATCGTTTAAAAATGTTTGTAATGCTATACTTTCCTGCTAAACTTTTGAAATTTATTTTTTTAAAATCGTGGATAGAACATTAATAACCAATGGCAGTCGAACATCACTGAATATCTTGAATATCTTATTATCATATTTTGAAAGTAAAGTATCTTTAGATGGTTTTAAAATGTTATTCATAACTAACTACACATTTATATATATATATATATATATATATATATATATATATATATATATATATATATATATATATATATATATATATATATATATATATATATATATATATATATATATATATATATATATATATATATAAGTAAGTACATTTGGGGGACGAAATTAATCTACTGAATAAATGATTACAAAATATACATCTTTCGATAATTTAGATAAAAAAATGTTTGTTACTTCGACTAAGAAGATAACTGAAACTGTGTGAAGTTTTCCATGACCAGATGTTTTCAACAACGTCTAGATATTCTATACATGGACGAATTCTTATCTACTTTTAGGCCTACTGAGGTCGTACGTCATTGTTTCTTACACGATTATAAATTTCTCCATTTAATATGAATATATTTCTGCAATTATGAAAAGTCAAAAAATATGCTAATTTTTATCTTCTTTTAAATGTGGAATTTAAATGCATTTAGTAACTTTATACTAAATAATAAAAACACTTTTTGTTTAAAGTTTAAAATAAATATTTTAAGAAATTTTATTCAGATAAGATTTCAATTTTATTCATGACATTAAACATTTGAACATTTAAAAAAAAAGTCAAAATCAAAATCTTTTTTCTTGCCATTTTTTTATTTTCTGGATGAAATGGTGCCAATTGGAGATTTCTGTCGTTTTCTAGAAGCTATTTGTGATAAGCAATATCTTAATTCGCTACTTGGGAGTATAAAAGCCAGAATCTTACCAGTGTTGATATACTTGAGCTGGCTTTACATCGAACTATGAACGGAATTTATTTTACATTTTAACGTGAATCGTAAAATATTCTTTCAATTTCCAATGCATATAATACGTTGCAATTTCGTTTATAACTGTAAACTCACGCATCTGGCTCGAAGGACCAAAATGTTCACTAACTCACCACTAAATTACATCCACATTTTACACAAATCACTATTGTATTCACAACACTAACTATCACTGTATTAATTAGAAACAAAATAATTCTATTAAATTTTAACTTAATAATTGTGGAAGCTCAGAAGATGGTATATAGAACGTTCATGGACCGGCGGGCCCCGCCACGCCGTGGTGCGGTCGTACCGTGACATAAGAGCCACGGCGGCGTGTCTTTGGGACTGAAGAGTGTAACCTTTCGTTGTAGGGACGGTTGGCTACAGTATGACGCTACAGGGGTGTCCAAGTAATGGGTGTATATGGGGAGCGTACTTAGACCCTTTTTTTTTATAATACGATTGCGGACAATTGTATCAAGTTTATTGAATATCTCATGTAACATGTATTGTTAATCCATTTCCAGGGCATATTTGAGTGACTGTCATAAAATATATTCAAGAGAATTTTGCAGTCCGAATAATTACTATGGATTTGTCTTGCCTTGTCTTGTTAGTCTTCAGGGGTTTTCATATTTTGCTCGTTTTTACTGAAGTTTCAGTGAAGTAAATTTACCAATTATTGGAGTAACATGGGAATGTTGTGGCTTTGTACGTAAAATTCGTTTATTTCAAATCCGGTTAGTGTAAAACTATATACTATATATAACTATATATATTTCTTATAAAATTATTATTTTTTAAGGAAAAACTTACTTGCTTCTAAAGGGAACTAGGGCGCAATGCATTAGCCGCCTCAGGCTTGGCACTTTGGCTTGGCACTTGGCACTTTTCAAATTTCAAATTTCATCAAGTTTATTGAATATCTTATGTAACATATGTTGTTGATAAAAATCCATTTTCTGGGCATTACGTTGGACATCGTCATAAAATATATTTAACAAAGGTAGCAGCACTAAAAAATCTTTTCAAGCAAGTGTATATTACATTTGTTTGCATCTCATAATCAATCAAAATATGCAATATCAAGATTTGTAAACTTTAATATATTTTAACATAAATCATAAAGTATTATGCCAAGTCAATTAATATTTTAAGAAAACGAAGACTTAGTAAATTGTTTTCAGAAAACGACTGAATATCTAAGTTATATTTTATATACGTGTGCGTTACCGTGGCAGTCATAACGTGCATGCGAGGGCTTTTCTCTTTCACATACAATTTTTGCAAATAGTGTTCTGATGTTTCTCTGCGAAGAGATTTTCACCAGATTCTCAAGTCTTACACACTCATCCGTAAAGTTGTGTGCAGTTTCTTCTAGTATTTCCTTTGGATTGTACTTAACTATTCCATTGAATTTCATAGTTACACATATTTTGCCCTTTTTTTTTGAACTTTCAGTGAAGAAAGTTTAACAAGTATTTAAAAAGAAAAGCTTTGGAGTAACGGCGGAATATCTAAGTTGTAGTTTATATACATGTGCGTTACCGTGGCAGTCATAACGCGCATGCGATGCATTTTCTTTTTCCCACACATTTTTCGCTAAAGGGGCGTTGGATTTACTTGACGTTTGACTTTTTCAAGAAACTTATATACAATGATTATTTGTTACAACGAATAAATTTATTCAGTTTTGTAAATTTTGCCAAATTAGCTCTCAAAGCTGGTTAAGAATCGTTTTTTTTTAAATACTTATAACTTTGTAAGGCCACGTTTCTTCGTAACAATTCAAGTCCACAAGATCCCAAGTCACATTTTCCTAAATTTCTTACACAGAATTCCAATATTTCGAATAACCTTATTATATTTGAATATCTCTGCAGTGGCCTCCAATGATATTTGTAATATTTCATAAAAATACAGTTTCTAGATGATTTTTTTATGTGTTTGTACATCTATATATAGCTGCTGCGTTGTATTTAAAAAACTACTGAATATCTTAACAATTATAAAACCATTGTTTTAGTGTTTTCAACAACGTCTAGATATTCTATACATGGACGAATTCTTATCTACTTTTAGGCCTACTGAGGTCGTACGTCATTGTTTCTTACACGATTATAAATTTCTCCATTTAATATGAATATATTCTTGCAATTATGAAAATTCAAAAAATATGCTAATTTTTATTTTCTTTTAATGTGGATTTTATATGCATTTAGTAACTTTATACTAAATAATGAAAACACTTTTTGTGTAAAGTTTCAAATAAATATTTCAAGAAATTTTATTCAGATAAGATTTCAATTTTATTCATGAGATTAAACATTTGAACATATAAAAAAAAAGTCAAAATTAAAATCTTTTTTCTTACCAATTTTTTGTTTCCTAGATGAAATGGTGCCAATTGGAGGTTTCTGTCGTTTTCTAGTAGCTATTTGTGACAAGTAATATCTTAATTCGCTACTTTGTTAATAGAAAAGCCAGAATCTTACCAGGGTTGATACACTCGAGCTGGCTTGACATCGAGCTATGAACGGAATTAATTTTACATCTTAAAATATTCTTCCAATTTCCAATGCAAATAATGTTATAAGAAAACGAAGATATAGTAAATTGTCTTCAGAAA
This sequence comes from Dione juno, assembly GCA_037127375.1. NCBI lineage: Eukaryota > Metazoa > Arthropoda > Insecta > Lepidoptera > Nymphalidae > Dione > Dione juno. The sequence continues at coordinate 946,746 of JAXRJS010000107.1, read as the reverse complement.
ACGACTAAATATCTAAGTTATATGTTATATACATGTAGGATACGTACGAGGCATGAGGGATTCGCATGCGAGGGCTTTTCTCTACCACTTACAATTTTCGCAGATAGTGATTTGAGGTGTCGTTGTAGGAATATTTTTACCTGATTCTCAATCTCACACACTCATCTGTAATTTTTTGGCTTCTAGTATTTCCTCTGGATTGTACTTAACTATTCTATTGAGTCTCGTAGACGGTATTTTTAAAATGATGGAAATTTATTTCCATATTTTCCTAATAAATTAACTATTTTCCTAATAAATTAACCATTTTCCTTTAATAATTAACTAATAGAAATACGGTTATTTTACTTTTCTTTCTTTTTTGTAGTCAATAAATCCATTGAATGTCTTAATAATGTACTAAAAATAAATTCGATTAAGCTTGCAATTTGAGTACAATATGAGTTTAAATGGTTATTTTTACCCAATAAAGTTTCTGAACTGTTTTCATAAAAGTCTTTAATATCATTAAAATCATTTATTATAACAATTATTAAATTTTGTCAACAGTAGATAAGTGACGTGTCTTACTTATTTAATCCAGTGAAATTAAGATCTTTTATTATTTTCTGTATATAAATGGTGTCCAAAAACTACATTCGTCATCAATTCCTTTTGTTAAAAAAATCAGAAATTTTCAAATAACATAAGGGATGTTTTGGACATTGGACATAAGAAGTTGCACTTGCAAGTTGCAATCATTTTTGCAATAAATACTTGCAGTCAGTTTTCGTAAGTCCACTGAATATCTAATATAATAAACATTTTGTGTAAAAAATCATCACCTACATCAGGGTAAGGTATCATGTTAATATAAAATATTTTTAAGAAAAGTATCTGTCGTAGAAAGTTTAAAATAATTTGGTATCAAATGATTTCAATAATGAATTGTATAGAACCTCTGGTACATTCATTTTTTTAACAAATAATTTAATTCTTACTAAAAATTCAAGGAACTAGAAGTTTTCTCCAATATGATGATCAAATATTCGTTAAGCGAAGTATTGATCACTGATCCTTGATCCCTGATCACTGTCAACTTAAGAACTGAAGATATGTCGAAAGTAGATCCAGTCGCTTTAATGACCGGCAAGCGTCGGCTAGCTTATAGTTGGTAGTTTAGATGTAGTATTAGTGTTGACAAATGCAGCTGAAGGCTTCTCATGTTTATATATATGATGTAGTTTTTCTTTGAAAATACTTTAAAGATCTAGATAACTATCCTCGATTTGGCTGCATATATCATTGCGATCGTTTTTTTCTTCTTTTGAAAGACTACTCTTGACTCTTGTGCTAGTATGTTTCGTGCTCTGTTTGAATCTGGCTCCAGTAATTTTCAAGTAATTCAATCCTCGTTTCTAGATAGCTAAGAGAACAACGAGATTGTGACGTTTTCTTGAAATTGGTATTATAGTATTTTGATAGAAAAGATCTTGTAAGTCTTTGAGGTTAGTCATACCCGTTGCAGTTTCCTTTTTCCACATGGTAATTAATTACTATCCAAATATTCTCAAATTCTAAATATCTAAGTAATCTATGTTTCAAATTCGTTTATAACTGTAAACTCACGTATCCGGCTCGAAGGACCAAAATGTTCACTAACTCGCTACTAAATTACATCCGCATTTTACACAAATCACCACTGTATTCACCACATTGTAACTATCACTGTATTAATTAGAAACAAAATAATTCTATTAAATTTTAACTTAATAATTGTGGAATCTCAGAAGATGGTATATAGGACATTCAAGGACCGGCGGGCCCCGCCACGCCGTGGTGCGGACGTGCCGTGACATAAGAGCCACGGCGGCGTGTCTTTGGGACTGAAGAGTGTAACCTTTCGTTGTAGGGACGGTTGGCTACAGTATGACGCTACAGGGGTGTCCAAGTAATGGGTGTATATGGGGAGCGTACTTAGACCCTTTTTTTTTCAATATTCGAATGCGGACCATTGTATCAAGTTTATTGAATATCTCATGTAACATGTATTGTTAATCCATTTCCAGGGCATATTTGAGTGACCGTCATAAAATATGTTCAAGAGAATTTTGCAGTCCGAATTACTAAGGACTTGTCTTGTCTTGTGTTGTTAGTCTTCAGGGTTTTTCATATTTTGCTCGTTTTTACTGAAGTTTCAGTGAAGAAAATTTACCAATTATTGGAGTAACATGGGAATGTTGTGGCTTTGTACGTAAAATTCGTTTATTTCAAATCCGGTTAGTGTAAAACTATATACTATATATAACTATATATATTTCTTTTAAAATTATTATTTTTTAAGGAAAAACTTACTTGCTTCTAAACGGAACTAGGGCGCAATGCATAAGCCGCCTCAGGCTTATGCATTTTTGCAGGCACTTTTCAAATTTCAAATTTCATCAAGTTTATTGAATATCTTATGTAACATATGTTGTTGATAAAAATCCATTTTCTGGGTATTTCCTTGGACATCGTAATAAAATATATTTAACAAAGGCAGCAGCATTAAAAAAATCTGTTCAAGCAAGTGTATATTACATTTGTTTGCATCTCATAATCAATCAAAATATGCAACATCAAGATTTGTAAACTTTCAGAGAGTTACTAAAATTTAAAAGATTCGAAAAGGTTAAGATTTATTTGGGTCCCTTTATTTATAAATTTAAAATTTGGGTTAAAAAAACAAACCTTTTTAAAAAAATTTTAACAAATTTTTGTGAAAACCGTAAGGGCTGAAAGAAATTAAAATACCTTTTTTTGGGGGGTTAAAAAAAACAAAAATTTAAACATTTTGGTTAAAAGTAATTCCCAAAACAATACAATAAAATTTTTACTTGAATTTTTTTATTTTTTCAAAAAATTTTTAATATTTAAAATAAATTTTTTGATTTCAAAATTTTTAATAAAAATATTTATTATTTTTTTTTAAATTTTATTTTTCAAAAAAAATTCCTTTGTTCGAAAATGCAAATTTTTACCCTGACCTCCTTTGAATTAATAATTAAATAGAAATTTTAAATTTTTAAAATTTTTTTTGTTTTTTTAAAAAGAAATTTGAGGGGAAAACCCCCTGAATTTTTTAAACAAAACCAAGAAATTTACCTTTTACCTTAAATATCACCAAAATAGTTTTTAAATAAATTTAAAAACATTTTTTATTTCCTTTAATTTAATTAAATTTTTTAAAAAAAAACCCCAGTTTTTTTTTAAAAAATAAAAATTTTAAAAAAAAAATATTGAATTTTCACCTAAAAATTTTTCCTTTTTGAAAAAGTTTTTTATAATGGAATTTAAAAGCATTTTGGTTTATCTTTTTTTTTTTGTAAAATATATTTTTTTTCAAAAAAACCCCAGATTAAAAATTTTTCCCTTAAAAAATTTCAAAACTTTTTTGGGGATTCCTAACGTATTTGTCTTTTGAAAACGGACTTTGGCGGGGCTGGTTTTAAAATTATAAATCTTAACCCAAGTTTATTAATTGAGCTTTTAAGGGGAAAATATATTTTCTTTTCAAACAATTTTTAAAACCAAATTTTGTCCTTTTAAAAAGTTTCCTTAGATATTTTTTAAATCTAGATTTAAAAAGGGTTTTTTTAAAAAATTTAAAACAGGTTAGAATTGTGATTAAAAAAAATAATCTTCCAAATTTTTTTTTGTTAATTCAGCAAATTTTCAAGAAACCCTGATTTTGTCCCCCTTTTAAAGGATTTTAAAAAATGGAATTATAATTTTCTAACAAATTTTTCTTACTTAAAATTTTGGAAAAAAAGAAAAGAAAAGGGTTTTGGGAAAAAAGTTAAATCATTTTTTTTAAAATTTCTGAATCCAACAAACATAACCCCTTTCCAATTTTTTTTAAAAAATTTTTTACTTCGAATTAAACTTTCGATTTTTGGAAAAAAGGGTGTTTTGGGAATTTTTTTTTAACGGGTTTGGCGGAAAAAAAATATGGAAATTTTAAATTTTAACCATGGAATCGTTTTTAAAAAAAATTTTTTCCAATTCCAAAATTTTTAAAAAAAACCCAAAAATTAGTAAATTTTTTTAAAACGTGTATTGATTTTTAAAATTACAGAAAGTTTTTGTTTTAAAAAAACCGGTCATTTTAAAATTTTTTTTTTCCCCCAAAATTTTAATATTTTTTTTAACTTGGATTTTTCAAAAAAAACTGAAATTCTTCTTTTTCCTTTTTTTAAATTTGGGCAAGGTAAATTATTAGTTTTGTAAATTTTCCCCAAAAAAAGTGAAGGGGTTAAATTGTTTTTTAAAATATTATTTTTGGGAAAAACCAAATTTTGTAAAATTTTTTAAAACCATCGGGTCCCCATTTTTAAAATTTTTTTTTAACTTTGGTATTGAAATGTGTGGTTTATTTTACTTTTATAAATTTTTTTGTAAAAAAAAAAGCATTTGGTTTCCCCGAAAAACCAAAGGGAAAATTTGAATTTTTCATAAAAAAATTTTCCCGAAGGATTGGGATTTAAAAAACTGAATTTAAAAATTTTAAAAACCCTTTTTTAAAAAAGGGGCCAAAAATGTTTTTAGAAAAATCCTAAATCAAATGGTTTCAAAAGTTTTTTCATCCCCCCGGGTTTTTTCCCTTGTGTTATAAGTTGGGGTTTTTTTAAAACGGACCATTTTAAACTTTTCGAATAATTGGAAAATTTCCCAAAAATTTAAATTATGGGAGTTATTGGATTTTAAAAAAATTTTAATAAACTTTTTTGGAAAAAAAAAATTTTTTCATTAAATTTTAAACCAAAAAATTTTGGAAAACCTTTTATAAATTCTACCGGGGCCGCCCCCTGGGATCCAAGTTTAAAAAAAACCCCGTTTATAAATGAAACCCTTTTGGGAAAGGAAGGGAATACCCCAAAATTGTTTTGGGAAAAAACGATGAATTTCATAATCGTTGCGGGGCTTTTTCAATTTAGGCCTTTTTTCGTTTGTTTCCATTTCCCCGGGGGTTTTGGTTTCTTTCAAAAAATTTCCCCAAACCAAATTTTGAGCCATTAAGTTTGGAATTTTTCTTTTTTCTTTTGCCAGGGGGTTTCTATTTTTCCCTTTTTTAGTTTTTTTGGGAAATTTTTCCAAAAATTGTAAAACTTTTTTAAAAGTTTATTTAAATTTTGGAAAAAAAAATAATTCTATAAATTTTTTAAAATTTTTAATTTTGGAAGGAAAAATTAATTGCTTCTAAAAAGGCGGGCCTGCCCCGCCGTGGTTGGCACCTTTTAAATTTTAAACCAAGGGGTTCTTTGGGAAAATAAGGTTTTAAAAAAACCTTTTCGGGTTTGTTGGGGCATTGGCAAAATATATTAAAAAAGGGGGGGCCCAAAAAATTTTAAGGGAAAGGGAATTTTAATTTTTTCTTATAATCAATTCAAAAATGTATCAAGTTTTGAAACTTTAAAATTATTTTTAAAACCAAAAATTTCCAAGGGGGAATTTAATATTTTTAAAAAACAAGAAAAAAATTTTTTCAGCCGAATTTAATTTTATTTTATTGTCTTCCTTTTCGTTAAGTTTCAGGGGTTTTCTTTTCCTCTTTTTTACTGAAGTTTTCGGAAGAAATTTTACCAATTTTAAGTTTTAACCCCTGGGGGGTTTGGCTTTCTTTTTGTATTTCCTTTGGTTGTTTAAAAATATTATTAATTTTTATTAAAAATTTTTTTTTTTTCTTTTAAAAATTTAAAAATTTTTTAAAAAAAAAAACACCCTTTAAACAACTGGGCCAAGGGATTTTCCCCCCGGTTTGGGACTTTTTCCCCAAATTTTTCCAAATTATTTTTTAAGTTTTATTTTTAAAAACTTATAACAAAATTTTTGTTAAAAAAAAAATTCCCTTTTGGGAAAATTTTGGAAATGTTTAAGATAGTTTAAGCAAGAAAAATATCTATAATTCAAATTTGATTTGTGATATTATTGTTATTAGAAATGGTATGATCACTGAATATTTTGAATATCTTATTACTATATACCACTTCAGTGCATAACTTTGATAAAAAAATTTTGTTACTTCGGCTGAGAAAAAAACCAAAATTGTTTGAAGTTCTCCTGCTACACTAACGGTTTTTTTAAATTGCTTAATATTGTGGATGTTTTATTTAGATGAAATGGTGCCTATTTGAGATTTCTGTCGTTTCCTAGTAGCTATTTGTGACAAGCAATATCTTAGTTCGCTACTTTGTTAATACAAAAACCAGAATCTTACCAGGGTTGAGATACTTGAGCTGGCTTGACATCGAACCAAGTGAGTAATATTTTTGGGTGTTGGCAAATAAGTAATTAATTTTACATTTTGACCTGAATTGTAAAATATTCTTCCAATTTCCAATGGAAATAATATTTTACCAAACGAAGATATATTAAATTGTCTTCAGAAAACGACTGAATATCTAAGTTGTAGTTTATATACGGGTGCGTTACCGTGGCAGTCATAACGCGCATGCGAGGGCTTTTCTCTTTCACATACAATTTTTGCAAATAGTGTTCTGATGTTTCTCTGCGAAGAGATTTTCACCAGATTCTCAAGTCTTACACACTCATCCGTAAAATTGTGTGCAGTTTCTAGTATTTCCTTTGGATTGTACTCAACTATTCCATTGACTCTCGTAGTTATAAATATTTTGCTCTTTTTTTTGAACTTTCAGTGAAGAAAGCTTAACAAGAATTTTAAAAGAAAAGCTTTGGAGTAACATGGGAATGTTGTAGTTTTGTACGAAAAATTCGATTATTTCAAATCTGGTAAGAGTCAAACTAGACTTAATTATTGAAGCAAATAAAAATATTTCTTTTACAAAATGGCCTAAAATTATTTAAAGAAAAACTTACTTTCTTCTGAAGGAAACTAGGGCTCAAAGTTTCGCTCGTCAGGATTGCACTTTTCACATTTCAAATTCCTTTCTGTACAAATTTCAATGAATACTCTGGTGGACTCTACAAGGACTCTGAACTCTTATAGCTGTTGTATAATCGTTTAAAAATGTTTGTAATGCTATACTTTTCTAAACTACTGATTTTTCTTTTTTAAATCGTAGATAGAACATTAATTACCGATGGCATCAGCAACATCACTGAATATCTTGAATATCTTAATATATATATATATATATATATATATATATATATATATATATATATATATATATATATATATATATATATATATATATATATATATATATATATATATATATTTTATATATTTTATGTACATGTACGTTATTGTGACAGACATAACGCGCCTGTGATTTTTTTTTCAGACATTTTTCGCTATAGGGGCTTTAGATTGACTTCTTATTTTTCAAAAAGCAAGATTAACTCTAGTAGCTGGTTTAGAATCGTTTTTTTAAATATTTATTACTTTGTTATTCCACGTTTCTTCGTGTTACGAGACATCAAGATCCCAAGTCACATTTTCTGTAATTTCTGTGCATTCAAATGTTGCGAATAATTTTGTTATATTTATTGTTGAAAAAATAAAAATTAATATCTCTGTAATGGTATCCAAAGATATTTGTAATATTTCATAAAAATGCAGTTTCCAGATGATGATGAGCTGAAAAAACTACTGAATACCTTAACAATTAAAAAGCCATAGTTTTACTGTGTCCATGGTAGATGAATGGAGTTCTATGACCAGATATTTAACAACGCCTAGAAATTCTATACATTGACGAATTCTTATCTATTTTTTGACGTACTGGGGCCTTACGACATTGTTTTTATACGATTTCAGATTTCTCCATATAAATTGAATATATTATTGCAATTCTTAAAAAACTTGCAAATTTTTGTCTCCTTTTAAATGTGCGTTTTATATGCAACAAGTTAATAATAAATACACTTGTTGTGTAAAATTTCAAATAAACATCATGATCATCAGATTTTAACCAGATTCTCAAGTCTCAGACACTCATCCGTAAATTTGTTGGCTGCTTTCTTCTAGTATTTCCTCTGGATTGTACTTAACTATTCTATTGACTCTCGTAGTCGGTAGTTTGAAAATGTTGGAAATTTATTTCAATACCATATTTCCTCATAATAATTTAAGCAATGGAGATATATCGTTGTCTTTTCTTTAGATTTTTGTAGTCCATAAATCCATTGGATTTCTTTATAACGTAATAAAAAGATATTCTCTCTGGTCTCTTTGTATGGTCTCAGATGAGCACGGATCTCAAGGAGCATGTCGGATTCGGAATTTTGCAGTCCGAATTGTGTGAGGATTTCTTGTTGTTTGATTCCAGGGGTTTTAATATTTTGCTCTTTCTTACTGTACTTTCAGTGAACAAGAGCAAGCAAGGTAAAAAGCTTTGGAGTACCATATATGGTTTATAAAAGTTGGCCTAATATTAATTATTAAAAAAACACTTATTTTCTTCTGAAGGAAAGTAAGGTATCGATACTAAGATACACTCAGCAACAACAACAACAACAACAATGGAGACAACATTCAATTGTGCCAAGTTTAGACAACACGAGCCTGTCTTTATGAATCGTCTTCCTTTCTTTTACTCAGGTAGCCTGGGACTCCTTCAAGGTCCCTGTAATATCTTGTCGGGCAAGTTTGAGGTCTTCCGTGAGAACCAGTTTAAGATTTTGGAGTTCCCTGATGTGGGCTCTCTCGATTCGCACTCTTGTGCAAATCCTTTTGCATGTAAAATTTCTGCCTGGCTCTGATAGGGACAGGACAATCTCGTATAGAGTCTGCAAAGGCTCATGTGCAGTCACGTTGCACTCACGTTTCATGTTTCCCGTTTACATTCGTTTACGTTCTGCATTTTTCTCCCATAGTAACTTATGCTAGCTTATTTAAGTCGTAAGTTATGGTATATGACTAGGGTTTAGGGATTTCGTCGTTCGTGGGAAGGCTATTGGTAATAAAATCAAAAGAGGGGTTGGGAGGGGGTGCAGCTGACCCAGGGAAGGTCGTGTGACAATGGTTTGGTGTGGGTGGGGGTGAGGTATTCACCTAGTGTACGACTAAGTGACTTAGGACTACCGGACTCCCTCTACCGGTACGGTAGAGGGAGAGGGGTGTTTTTGGGGAGGGGTGGAAAGGTCTTTGTTTATAGGGTATGGAAGGGTCTCGTTGTCACGATTCAAATAAACTGTGGCAAGAGCAGTTGGAAAATGGAAAAGGGGAGCCTCAGAGTACCCACGGTTTGATGATCAGCACGATATCTTCTTGCATCGGTCAACAGGTCCTCGGCCGGCTTCGAAGTCTACAGACAGGGCTCTTGACGTCACGCGTGTCGTGGATCTATTGACACCTCGTGGCTTGGTAGTACTTAACCTAAGTTTTGTACATAACCTTTTACGAACACGTGGTTGTGACCACGTGGTCATAACCACGTGGTCATCAACGTCAATCACAATCTGAAAATGTGGTGAGTGTGGGGGATTTGACTCGATACGCCACTGGTCGTAGAAGTGTCATCAGCAAACAGAACAATAAAAAATAAAAAGGGCCCTAAAATCGATACTTGTGGCACACCTATCCGTAAAAGACAACCAGACGACTTCTTATTGTTTACACTAACATGCTGTATTCTATTACTGATATACGAGGCAATAAGATTACGAGCGTTGCCACAAACACCGTAGTGGGTAAGTTAAGCTATAAGGTTTCATGGTTTACGCAGTCAAAAGCCTCGGACAAATCACAAAATATCCCGATTGCATTACGAGATTCTTCCCAAGTGTCATATATATTCATAAGAAGAGCGACTCCAGCATCTGCCTCTAGTAAAACCATACTATACGTTAATTATAATATTAAATTCAGTATTATAAACACATAATTGATTACAAATTATTTTCTCAAAGATTTTACTCAGTGATAGTTATATAGATTTGATTTTCAAACACAACTTTGGTTAGCCTTCCTGAGTGAGTATCAACAGTACTTAACTCCACACACATTGTGGAATTTTATTATACATGCGTATACCTTGGGACATAAACGATTTATTTACCTTCTGAAGGCGAAAACAGGGCGTTAGCGAAAGCTTATTATTAATTATTGTATTTATACCGTGCTTATCATTGTTCTTTAGGTAATTGTCAATGTTTTTACGTACAAACAAAATATTATTGTATATGTATTGTGACGTAACCGTAAGAATACCCGCTTTATTAAAAACTTCTCGCAAAGAATCCCGAGAATTATAAATATCGATTCAATATCTGCAGTATTGCCCCAAAGCAATATTCCGTAGGACAAGATGCTATGGAAATCACTAAAACTACTACTATTCGACTAATACTATTCGAGCATTAATATCGTCTGTAAGCTGTCTCACGTTTCTGACAGCGTAAGCAGCAGAGCTCAGTCTACTCGCAAGGAAGGACAGGTAGTATAAAGGCAGACACTGTATCTTCTATCAAATTTATTTATATATAAGTAAAATAATAATATTATATAATGTCATATTTAAATTAAATATATGTTTATTTTGCTTATCCGTGAGGGAAGAAGAGTATGGAAAATAGCATATAGTTAATTTACATTATGTTGGGTGTTAGAGGAGATGTCAGTTTTATCAATGGCATTTAAGTGGTTGTTACTACCTATGTCAGTTTAATATGCATGGCCGAGTCACTCACAGCTTCAGACTGGTTTTTAATTTAAGGTGCAAGTGACTCAGCGGACGGCACACCAGAACAATCACAGCTGTGTTTGTTTGTGAGAGATGCAAATCTCTCCAGGTTGTAGTTGCACAAGTCCACCAACTCACCCGTAGCTAGTATGTGTTCTTTTATTTGGTTTTTTAATATATTTTTTTTTAATTTAATATATTTTTGAAATTTATTATTTTATTTTGATGAATTTAATATTTTGTTCTGCACAAGAATCATCTTTCGTTAAATCAATTAACACAGGATTTATGGTACAGGTATTAATTTGTGAGGTACCTGCCACCAGTTCGACATATAAACATGAGGTACTTTCACTGTCTTTTTGATTTGAATGTAAATACAAATCATCAATTGTGGCTTTTGCCTCCTCTAGTTGGGTTATATATATATATATATATATATATATATATATATATATATATATATATATATATATATATATATATATATATATATATATATATATATATATATATATATATATATATATATATCTTCTTCTTGGCATTAGTCCCGGCTTTTGCCAGGGTCTGCCTTCCGACTGAGCCTACTCCACTTTGCACGGTAACTTAACATCCTCAGTGGACAATTTATTGGCTCTCATGTCTTGTGTCACGACATCCAGCCATCGCTTCCTTGGGCGTCCGGGTGGTCTAACTCCAGGGACAGACATGTCAAGGCACTTCCTTCCGACATAGTTCTCAGATCGGCGCATAACATGGCCATACCATCTCAGGCGACGCTCTTGGAGTTTATCCACTACGTCACGGACCCCAAGACTACCTTGAATGAATGTGTTGGGTATGCGGTCGGACCGCGTCACGCCACACATCCATCTCAGCATCTTCATCTCCGTGACGTGAAGCTCCTGAGTGTGCCGAGATAATGTTGGCCAACATTCGCTGCCGTATATAAGAACAGGTCGGATAATGCTCTTGTATATCAGTCCCTTGAGCTTGGGCGGTATTCTGCTATCGCAGACCACACCAGTGACCTCCCGCCATTTGGCCCAGGCAGCGTTTATACGGGCATGGATGTCGTGGTCGATGCCTGACTCATGCATAACGGCTCCAAGTTACCTGATGGTGCTCGAGTCCGGGTTCCCGCAAGCCATGTACTCGGTCTTCGACACATTCAGTTTGAGACCACCGTTCTCAAGCGCACCCTTCCAGGCGTTCACTTTACGCTCCAGCATCAGTCGGTTCTCATCGATGAGTACTATGTCATCGGCATACATCATCAGCCACGGAGGCTGGCATTGGATGTGAGCCGAGGCAGTATCCAGCACTACATTGAATAAGAACGGACTAAGAGCTGAGCCCTAGCCTAAGATATATATATATATATATATATATATATATATATATATATATATATATATATATATATATATATATATATATATATATATATATATATATATATATATATATATATATATATATATATATATATATATATATATATATATATATATATATATATATATTAATGTATTATGCAGTATGTATTTTTTATTACAAAAGCTATCTTTATTAGAAATCTATAGTGTTTCATCGGTTACTGTAATCTCAGGAACTATCTTTTTTTATTGCTTTGTCGGACATTGAGCTAGACTGTATTAAATCACTTAAAGAAAACATATAGAAAATGAACGCGGCGGGATTTGAACCCGCGCCTCATGTATACCATCGAAGCGCTCTGACCACTCGCGCCATGTCACGTTCTTCCTCACGCTACGTCGAAATTCTTATATGCTTTTTACAACTTTATAAATCACGTTATTCACTGTACCTACTATATACACACATTCACACACACTAACGTACACTCACACAAACACACACACACACACACACCACTTTAATACATTTCATCATCGAAAATCTGTTAAAAATATTTAAAAAAAACTATTTTATATATATATATAGTTTAAATATTTTGTTATTGACAGCTGTCACTTTTTTTATGTACTAATTATTTCAATTGTGGCATCCGCAATATTTGTAGTACAATTTGTTTTTTTAGCTATATCCTAGAAATTAAACTGTAAACTTGAATACTAAACTGTAAATGTGGTGAATACAGTAATGATTATTATAGTATAGAATCTGTTTTTAATTTTTTTTTATTTTATGAGAAACAAACAGTATAGTAGATAATTGAAACATAGAACATAGAAAATAAGTTTCCACAGATTTCAAAAACCCACTTAGTATTATTATTTCCATTTAATATTAAAATTCGATATTAAATTGAATATTAAAAATTGTTGGAATATCAATTGACATTAGAGATGGTCATTTGACTTGTTGTCATATTATTATAAATTGACCTTATAGATTGTCAATTGACTATTGCAAGCGATAATTTATCTTTAATAAATAGTATGTCATTTGATGTTTATATGTGTGTATTAATGTCGTCACAGTTATAAAAGATCGTCTGCAATATGTATGAAACGCGTTATTCGATTATATTCGCTTATTTATTTTCCGTAAAGTCGGCCATAAAAGGATCTCGTGTATATTACCTGCAATTTACTGATTGTGGCATTTTAGACTGAAAATAAAAAAAAAAGGTTTACATAATCGAATAAAATCTCAGTAAATTGCGCTATTTCAATAAAATTATTGCTTGTTTAGTTCCTATTCGATTCCCGGTAAGGGAAAATAATTATATAAATTTCCTCACTTTGGTAAAGAGACGTACTATTCGGAAAATTGGGCCGAAAGTGGGAAGATAAGTGCTTTAACACTTCCTCTGGCTTCCTCTGTCTACCCTGCTATGCATACTATGCTTTTATTTACTTAATAACTTTTATTCAAACTCAATTTTGAAGTAGATTTTGGTTTGGATGACAATGCACGATGAGATGTGACGTCATTCTAAATCCAAGATGGCGGTATAGTTATTTTTAAGCCACTTTTACAATATGAGCATCAAATGAAAGGCCTTGTTGAGATTAATTTGAATAATAATGTGAAGTAATTCTAAATCTAATATGGCGGAATAGTTATCTAGAACTAGAACAGACTTAAAAAGTAGCTAAAATAAGTTTTTTTTTTTAATTTTAATTGTCATCTTATAACCTCCATATATACTTACAATTTACAATTTATATGATAATAATAGCTTGTAACGTAATTTACTTGGGTAAGTAAACTAGTACCAACTTAATTATGTAAAACTTGCTAAGTTTAAATTAATAAAATATAAATTTTATTAAATATTGACAAGTACTTGAACCTCGCGACAAGCTTTCATTATTGGTTTATAAGTTGATAGTTAAAGTTTAAAAGGAAAATTTTATTTTCTTTTAAGTGCCTTTAAATAAAAGCCTTTTTTATAGAAGAAAAGTTTTATTTTGTTAATAGATCTACAAAATAATTTAATTTACTATATTTATTATCTCTGGGCGTGCTTTTGACATTGTATCACATAAGAACATTCTTCTGTAGCATTTTTCTGCCCATAGCAGGGTAGGCAGAGGGAACCGTAGGCTCAAGGGACCTAAGACATAATTCCTCACTCAATAAATAATCTAGAATATAATTTAAAATTGAAAATCACTAAAAAAAAATATTTAGTATTATTTGAAAAAAAAAAATATTTTGTAAACGGTCCGTACAGAAGGAACGAGCACGACACTCGAGATAAAACGACGTGGTTTTGTGTAGTGCCTCGTAATTACTAAACAAGCAATGTAATTTAAATGTTATAATAAACTAAAAAAAGAAAAAAAATGAAAATATTTCATTCTTTTCTCATAGTAATCGAACCCACAGCTCGTCACGCTTACAGACAGACGCCGTGCCACTGCGCCACTACAATCCTCGTGACGTAAAAAATAACATAAAATATGAATATATGTATTATAAAATAATAATGATATTTGAAAGGCTGTTTTAATATCTAATGAATAAAGTGCGTGCTCAAGCTTGAAGCGTTAAAAAATATATATAGTATTGTTTTTTTTTTTATCAATCAATAGAAAAAATATAGAGACGGTTGAATTACGTCGAATTTCACTACAAGTTTTTTTTAATAGAGATTTTATAATATAAGTAATTTACAAAGATAATATCCACAGGGCGAGACACACGCGTTGCCATAGCAACGTGTTTTGTTAAATATACGGTAGTGTGCGTAGTGTTTTATTTATTGATTTAATGTACTTTATAAGCATTATTATTGGACATTATTAGCGTTCTGCACTTTACCTACACACACACACACACACACACACACGCACACACACACGCGCACATACACTATAAGTGTGCCAAATTTCCGCGCAATTTTCTTGAAAAGGCATACAATTTTTGCTTCACCTATTTATATATAGATTACAAAACATATAACTAATATAGTGATATCTAGCGTTAAGTTTTAATAATTTAGTCGTGTTTTATAGAACGCCATCTATTGGTGGATTGAAATCATTTTATTATTAGTAAACTTATTAATGAACGAAGCTCATTAGGAACTGTATATTTTCTGACGCGTATGTGACACAGTTCGTTAGAACGAACAGAATACTTGGTCACATGCAACTCATGGAAAGTATCAGAGTGCTGAAGCGAATGCTCGACTCCATTCCGGATGGCAAGGAAGATGAGTTGGAAGACCTAAACTTAGTCGGTTAGATGGAGTAACCAAAGACCTTAAGACCTTTGGTCTAAACAATTGGAAGAGTGCGGCTCCATACAAGGAGGGCTGGAACAGTGCAGTTTTGGAGGCTCGGGCCTATCTTTATAGGCCCGAGCCTCCAAAACTGCACTGTTATATATGTTGGCTGTATAGCTAATGATGATGACAATGAATAAAGTTATTAATCAGTAATAATTTAATATTTATAGAAATTTATATTTACATTAATGTTCAATATTGTTAATATTAGAAAATTTAAAAATAAGTAAAATAACTGCACTTTATAATATTCGTCAACAGATGTCGCTGTTCATTTGAATGACATCTCAGCGTCAAGTTTTTTTTTTTAATTTGTTAATGTCCTTAAAATTTTAAAATGTCGTATCATATTCATGAAAGTCCTACAAACTATGCAACTTACAAAAGATGTCAAAATTAAGTTTACGGTCGTGTGTATGCAATTATTTTGTATGAAAAAACAAAACAACATAAATAATAACCTATAAATGATCTATTTTATTTTTTTTCCTTTTGTTTTCAATATACGTTCCGACTTCTTGCCAAATTTCAGCTCTAGGTCAACGGGAGGTACAGGTCAACGGGAAGCATTCTATATTTAAAACCCAAATGGTACAGGCGTTAATGCCAGGATCCTGGCAACAGGTTGCAATTTGCCAACGAAATGATAGAGAAGTTTACGAGCTTTACTAACTTTTTTTCTCAGACAAGGCAAACTTCCACCTGAACGGGGATGTCAGCCAAAAGTGCAGGTATTAGAGTGACACCAATCCGAAATTAAATCATTAAAAACCCCTGCATGCACCTATCATAACGCCTCTTGCTGACAAGAGGCGTTATTGGATCTTATTTCTTTGAAGATTAAAGAGAGAGACAAAACTTCTTAGCTCCAACGCTGCAGGATTTCGGACTCATTCAGTGCAGTCCGCGAAATTTTCGGCAAAAAAGTGATATCCAAAAGAGGTGACATCAACTGGCCCCCTCGAAGCCCGAACCTGTCCCCGATGGATTTTTTTCCTTTGGGGATACCTCAAGAGTAAGGTGTTCGATAGCAACCCAATGTCTACAGAGGAATTGAACGAACGTATTCGCGAGGAAATGCAAACCTTTCTCGAAACACTTGTGTAAAGCTGTCATTGCGTAGGTTTTCTCCAGGTTACGTAATTTGAACGATGTAATTTTAAAAAAAATTAAATGTCGTTTGTTTATTTTCATAATTCATAAACAGTTTTTGTCTAATAGAATTACTTAATTTTTTATTACTGTTTGAAATGTTAAAAGACTTTTGATCCATCCTGTATTTTGAACGCGATTTTCATACAAATGCGGCAAAAACTAAGCATAAAAGCTCATGTTTTTTGACTACAATGACTTAGAAGCTTAATTTTCTCTGCGGTCCAAGGGATCATGGACTTTCAACTTGATACCTCCACTCGAGTTTAAGAAAATGGTCTTGATAAACGGATAGATGGCAAGACAGACAGACAGACAGACAGACGGCCTGATGATCCTGTATGATCCTAAAAATAAAACGAGCTCTCATTTATAATTAACTTTAATCCTGCCAGTAAATTTTTCATCTGCATAATTCTCGTACAACAATTCCGGACTTCTATACCTTTTCAATTGTTTCTGAAATCTTGTGTTTTTCTCTAGCATGGTCATATTCTTGGACATTCCGGCAAAATTCACCCATGCCTCGTAATATGGCTTGGCCAGCTTATTGCCAGACCATTTGGCTACTTCTGTTGAAGGAGATGCCTTCTTAGTCAGTATTGGGGACAGCGTTCGATTTCTAGAACCTTTTACATCAGTTTTACATAAATTCTTAACAGTTTTCTTAATTTTCTCTTTCTTCTCATTTATGTTGGGAATGTTAATTCTTAATGTTTTCTGTGATTTAGGTTCTGTTAGTATTTTATTAGCTTCTGTAGCATTTTTGGGTGCTTCTTTATTGGTTGCTGCTTTCGGGATTGGTTTTTTGGTATTTTTGCCAACGTCCTCAGATATTTTTGCTTTGTCGTCTTTTTGGTTCTTTGTATCTTAAAACCAATAAAGCATTAAGCAACTAAACTAGACATTGAAGTCAGTCAGTCATAATGTAGGCGTTAATACCTTAATAGGTTGTTGTGCTAAATATGTTTTTGTAGTTTTTTTTTTTTTAATTTTAATACATATAAATATATTAACAATGAAAACATAATTTAGGGACGACGTCTCAGTACACATTCCGTTACAGGGAGAAGGGTTTGGAGCCTGGGACTTGTGACCCAATAAATATAAGCTTAAGGACATACGAAGTTCAAAAAAAAAATAATCTGCCTCCTCCAACAATACAATTATTTAACTCAAAATCATCTTAGGCAATTCTTCTTTATAGCTGTTACTTACCTTTTCTTAAATCTTTTACTTCTGTTACCTCCCTTTTATCAGACTTAGACAAATTTACATTATGAGGTCTGTCTACATTTGTTTTTAATTTATTGCTTTTGAATTTTGATATATCTTCATTCTTCCTTGTATTTATATTTGGTGTATCTAATTTATTCGCATCTCCTCTATCTTTGTGACTAACTTTGGGTCTATCGCTCAGTTTGTTATAAGGATGTGAAACTCTATTTGCAACATTTTTTGCATCGTTCATATTCATTTTTAGATATTCACTGAAAATTTTGTCCAAAATATTTTCAACAATTATGTTACATTTGCAAATGCCAACTAGATTTTAAATAAGGAGGTTTCATTTATATAAAACTAATACGAAAAAGGCTTTTAGTTGATTATTTTAAATTCATCTTGTTTTGTTGTAAGATCATCGTGGCATAGAGATTTATGTTAGCGTGTGAGTGTGGGTTCAATTCCCACTCGGAGGAATGGATTCTTGTCATTTTCACACTCCGAAATGACATTTAAAGCAAAACGTTGAGTTTCATTCTGCCATTTTTGCATACGATATGATGCTCTATATGTATACTATTATATATATGTATATAGAAATTTTTTTTTAATTTTTACATGCAAGTTTAAATGTGAAATAAAACTAGAATATATTCTGTAAAGGAAAAACAAAAATAAGTTGCGAGATCAATAAGAGGAGCTTATAAATTAACGAATAGATTAATAATATCTTAGTTGTTTTTAGGCCCCCTTGAAGTAACGCTTGTATTGAAATTATTTCGATTTTATTCTATAAGACAGAATGTTACATGGAGTCCATAATTTAAGACGGGATCTCAAATTTGGGCTGAAACCTGAATATCTTCTCTATACTTTTTCAATATTCCAAAAATATATGAAACCTCGGAACAAGTAGCCTTTAGACATATATTTTTGACAAATAAAAAAAAAATTATTACAAAATCAGAAACACTACAATAATCTTTAAAAATGCCATAAATTCTAGAAAAAGAAAATGGATATAAACACCACCAAAGTGCTTTGCAATAGACCGAGGAGAGGCAAAAAATCCGTGAGTAACGATAATATGAAAACACGATTGTTTGTGGAAAGAAATGCCGTTAGTTCAGTCTTGGACTCAAAAGGTATGATAATTTTTTTACAAGCAAAAATAATGTAGTGATGCATCACTTCGATATCAGCTTCACTATGCTTTTTATCTAAATTTAACAAAATATGTTCAATATAATATAATAATAAAATATGTTCAATATATAATAACAAAATGTTATGTCAGTGTAAATTGCAAGACAATAAAACAAATGAATGGAGTGATATATCTGGAACCTGCATTCATTAGAGATGGGTATGCAGGGACCGTAGCATCTGGTGCTAATTTGGCGTAGTTCCTAGAGATCGTCGAGTAGTCGTAGTAATACCTGCCATATTATGATTCAAATCTATAACCATTCACCTACTAACTTGTTAGAATATATTTATTAATAACAAAATAATACTAGTTTACCTCATACTAACGCCATCTAGTGATTAAAATATGTACTAGCATAATTATGTACTATAGCTAAAGAAAAGCAATAAAATTTTCTTCTCTAATACAACAACTTGACAATGATGCTATGTTCTATATACAGATGTTACAACAATCCACACAAAGCGAAAAGCGCCTCTTCGTCCGAGACCTGGTCAAAAAAAGTTTATGTCATCGGTTCTTACAATCTTATCAAAATCTACAGCGAGCACTCAATATCCAGACGCCAACGATGTATCCGATATTAACAAGAAACCAAAGCCACGTAGACATAAAACTTTGAAATCAGGCGAAAACGCCAAAAACATTTATAAATCAAGAGTTTTGAATCAACAAACTTTGGAAGATGATTTTATAATTTTACAATCTAGAAAAGACATAAATCAATCATCTTCAAACTATTCTGGATCGATAGCTTTGGGCCGATCTGACGTGCAACGCTCTAAAGAAGAGAATAGTATACTGAATCAAGTTCTAGAAGGGAAAAAGTATACTAAAGAAGAACCCAAGACTGTTGTAGAAACGGCTGAGAATGATAAGAAAGTTTACAATCTATTTGTTGATTTATTGGAAACAACAATTAATATGTACAATGCGGAAACTGAATGTGATAATAGTAAGAATTTGAACACTATTCTAGGAAATAAATCATGATGTCGCTGAGAAGCTTGAATTTAATACAGCTTATCATGAATCAAATCATAATTTCATACAAAAAGAACTGTCAGAAACAGCAATATTAAGAGATAGCGGTACGAATATTGTTGATAAAACAATAAGGACGTATTCACACCACGTATATCCCAAAATTAAATCCAAATCGTTTGTCCACGTTAAGAAATCGACAAATTTGCCAAAATCGAAAAGCTTTGAGCCAAAACCATCTGTTGTTAAATCTAAGAAGAAGAATCTGTTAAACATTTTGAAGGAGCAAATCCAGATGCAATCAGCTATTGAGGAGCCATCGAATTTGTATGAAGCTTTGAAAATAATGGCGAAGAATAAGCAGCGATCGGAGAAGTCCATCAGATTCTATCAACCGTCTAGGGTTGGTGGAAACGGTCGTAAAAATCCCGAGTGCACGTTCAAGAGACGTAATCTATTCACAAAATCTAAGAAGCGACGTAAAACCAACAAAATTGTCGACGACAAGCAAACACATTTTGATAAAATTAAAATTAAAAAAGGTATCCCCAATACTGTAAAGCCTACACCTTCCTACAGATCTGTGGAAGTGTACGGCTATAATTATGAAGAAACGGACGAGAGGGAGAAAGAACTAAATGAATTAAGACGGATGAGGGATGAGATTGAAAAGAGGAGGGTAATGTTCACATATCATCCCCCATCCCCACTGATTAGTGATCTAGATTATTGCGCTTTACTGAAATATCCGGATACGTCCGCCAGTTTTTGTGCAATACAGAAAATTGGCAATTATGATATTCAATAAAATTTGCTTTTAAATTAATTTGTGTTTTATTATTGACTACTTTTAGCTAGTCTCAAATTAGTAATAAGTGATATGGCTTCAATGAATTTTTTTTTTTAATAAATTAATATACATTCTATAAATTTAATCCTACTGCAGCTACGTCCGCTAGAACTACAGGGATATTTATTTAATATATTTTTTCAGCTTCGGGATACAGGAATCCGCACATAGCAGGGTTGGCTGAGGGAACCTAGTGTTAAGACACTCCGCTCGCCGCTCTCCACCTTTCGCGGCATTGCGTGTTGACTGTACCAACTTACAGCCGTTGCATTTACTTCCAGTTACTTCTAATACGAACCTACTTCTAGTAACTTCTAGTAATTTGAATATAATTAAATATTATATATATTTTGTACAAAAATATTTTTCTTTGTTTAATGTAGAATAACCATTAAGTTATATAAAAATAATTACTATAGTCTATCGTCTATAGTCTATCGTCTATAGTCTATCGTATATAGTCTATCGTCTATCGTCTATAGTCCATTGTCTTTAGTCTATACTCTAGAGTAAAAAACGGTACAAATTGAAAAAAGACCGACATGGCACAGCATTTGACCGTACACTCCTCAGTTGTGGGTTTGATTCCCAATAAAGTTGAAAACGGATAGTGATAATACTAGACGTCTATTTGTCATATAAAATAAATTAATAATTAAAGTATTTAATAATTAAAAACGATTTAATTTATTTTCCTAAAGTCAAATAATTGTTACAAGATTTATGATGTTTGTGGGTCCGATTCCGATGTGGGGGACTTGTATACAATTGTACTCTATAGTAACAATCTCTCGGTCAGCTATGAAGTCCTGGTACCTGCCACTTGTCCCATACAATTGTACTCTATAGTAACAATCTCTCGGTCAGCTATGAAGTCCTGGTACCTGCCACTTGTCCCATACAATTGTACTCTATAGTAACAATCTCTCGGTCAGCTATGAAGTCCTGGTACCTGCCACTTGTCCCATACAATTGTACTCTATAGTAACAATCTCTCGGTCAGCTATGAAGTCCTGGTACCTGCCACTTGTCCCATACAATTGTACTCTATAGTAACAATCTCTCGGTCAGCTATGAAGTCCTGGTACCTGCCACTTGTCCCATACAATTGTACTCTATAGTAACAATCTCTCGGTCCGCTATGAAGTCCTGGTACCTGCCACTTGTCCCATACAATTGTACTCTATAGTAACAATCTCTCGGTCAGCTATGAAGTCCTGGTACCTGCCACTTGTCCCATACAATTGTACTCTATAGTAACAATCTCTCGGTCAGCTATGAAGTCCTGGTACCTGCCACTTGTCCCATACAATTGTACTCTATAGTAACAATCTCTCGGTCCGCTATGAAGTCCTGGTACCTGCCACTTGTCCCATACAATTGTACTCTATAGTAACAATCTCTCGGTCAGCTATGAAGTCCTGGTACCTGCCACTTGTCCCATACAATTGTACTCTATAGTAACAATCTCTCGGTCAGCTATGAAGTCCTGGTACCTGCCACTTGTCCCATACAATTGTACTCTATAGTAACAATCTCTCGGTCAGCTATGAAGTCCTGGTACCTGCCACTTGTCCCATACAATTGTACTCTATAGTAACAATCTCTCGGTCAGCTATGAAGTCCTGGTACCTGCCACTTGTCCCATACAATTGTACTCTATAGTAACAATCTCTCGGTCAGCTATGAAGTCCTGGTACCTGCCACTTGTCCCATACAATTGTACTCTATAGTAACAATCTCTCGGTCCGCTATGAAGTCCTGGTACCTGCCACTTGTCCCATACAATTGTACTCTATAGTAACAATCTCTCGGTCAGCTATGAAGTCCTGGTACCTGCCACTTGTCCCATACAATTGTACTCTATAGTAACAATCTCTCGGTCAGCTATGAAGTCCTGGTACCTGCCACTTGTCCCATACAATTGTACTCTATAGTAACAATCTCTCGGTCAGCTATGAAGTCATGGTACCTGCCACTTGTCCCATACAATTGTACTCTATAGTAACAATCTCTCGGTCAGCTATGAAGTCCTGGTACCTGCCACTTGTCCCATACAATTGTACTCTATAGTAACAATCTCTCGGTCAGCTATGAAGTCCTGGTACCTGCCACTTGTCCCATACAATTGTACTCTATAGTAACAATCTCTCGGTCAGCTATGAAGTCCTGGTACCTGCCACTTGTCCCATACAATTGTACTCTATAGTAACAATCTCTCGGTCAGCTATGAAGTCCTGGTACCTGCCACTTGTATCTCCTTGGAAACGTGTTTAACTGTAAACGCGACGGTCGCGGGTTCAATTCCCATGAGGGGATAATGAATTATTTCATTTCTCTTCAACACGCTACAGTGTCTTAACACTTAGTCCCCTCTGCCTACCCTGCTATATGCGTGAAGCCAATTAATTCTTTTATAAAAAAAAACTAAAAAAAATAAAAAACATATATAATTTTTTTTAACTTATTATTGAATTAAATGCTTCCATATTACATTATACTTAATACAATAATAATTAATCACACATACATACACACACATTGACAACCCAATTGCAGTGTGACGTCACTTCAGAGCAGGATAAAATACTATATATACTATAATATATAGGATAATAACATAAAATTACTTCAAATTTAAATTCAAATTCTATAATGAATAGAGTAATGCTTAAAGGAAAACATATAAAAATTTCAACGCAGCGGGATTCGAACCCGTGTCAAATGGAAACCGTCCAAGCGCTCTCACCACTGAGCCATAGGTTCTTCCTCACGCTGCGTCAAACATTCTTATATGCGTTATACAGCTTATTACGTTGTTAGCATCTCTGTAGGAGATTTTTACTAATTTCCACTATACAAAGATTATTGCAAAGAACAATCAATTGAATAATTTCTAGTACAAACTCTTCTGATCGAGATTCGAACCTATGACCACTGTACAAGTCCCACAACATTATTATATCTTTACAAGTATTGATTTAACTTACGACAATACAGGATGTTGCAATTTAGAAAAAGAAAAAACATGACGTGACAAAAATTTTTCCCCCCCGGAAAATTTTTTCCCCCGGGGGGGGGGGTTTTTTTTTTAAAAAAAACCTAATAACCAACCCCAAATTTTTTTAAAAACCCCGCCCCAAAAAAAATTTTTAAAAAAAAAAAATTTTTTTTTCCCAAAAAAAAGGAAATTTTTAAAATTTTTTAAAAAAAAAACCCCCCTTAAACTTTTAAATTTTTGGGGGGGGGCCCCCCAAAAAAAAAGGGAAAAATTTTTTTTAAAAAAAAAAAAAAAAACCCAAAGGGGCCCCCGGAAAAAGGGGAAAAAATTTTTTTAAAAAAAAAAAAAAAAAATTAAATTTTTTTTTAAAAAAAAAAAAAAAAAATTTTAAAAAAAAAAATTTAAAAAAAAAAAACCCCCCAAAAATTTTAAATTTAATAAAAAAAAATTTTAAAAAAAAAAAAGGGGGGGAAAAAAAAAAAAAATTTAAAAAAAAAATTTTTTTTTAAAAAAATTTAAAAAAAAAATTTAAAACCCTTTTTAAAAAAATTTAAAAAAAAAACCCCCTTTTTTAAAAAAAAAAGGGGGGGGGGAAAAAAAAAAAACAAATTTTTTTGGGGCCCTCTTTTTAAATTTTTTTTTTTTTAAAAAAAAAGGGGAAAAAAAAAATTTTTTAAAAATTTTTTTGGGGGGGGGAAAAAGGGAAAAACCCCGTCCCCCAAAATTTTTTTAAAAAAAATTTTAAAACCCACCTAAAAAAAATTTTTAAAAAAAAAAAAATTTTAAAAAAAAAAAAAAATTAAAAAAAAAAAAAAATTTTAAAAAAAAAAAATTTTTTTTTCCCCTTTTAAAAAATTCCCTTTTTAAAAACCTTTTTTGGAAAAATTGGGGGGAAATTTTTAAAAAAAAAGGCCAAAAAAAATTTTTTCCGGGGGGAAAAAAAAAAAAAATTTTAAATTTTATTTTTTTTTTTTTTAATTTTTTTTTTTTAAAAAAATTTTTTTGAATTTTTTTTTTAAAAAAAAATTTTTTTTTAACAAAATTTTTTTTTAAAAAAAATTTTTTAAAAAGGGGGTTTTTTTTTTTTTAAAAAAAAAAAAAAAAAATTTTTTTTTTTAATTTTTTTAAAAAAAATTTTCCCCGGGAAAAAAAGGGGGAAATTTTTTAAAAATTTTGGTTTTTGGTTTTTAAAAACCCCCCGGGGGGGGGGAAAAAAAAAAAACTTTTCCCCCCTTTTTAAATTTTTTTTCTTTCCCCAAAAAAAAAAAGCTTTGAGCCAAAACCATCTGTTGTTAAATCTAAGAAGAAGAATCTGTTAAACATTTTGAAGGAGCAAATCCAGATGCAATCAGCTATTGAGGAGCCATCGAATTTGTATGAAGCTTTGAAAATAATGGCGAAGAATAAGCAGCGATCGGAGAGTCCATCAGATTCTATATCAACCGTCTAGGGTTGGTGGAAACGGTCGTAAAAATCCCGAGTGCACGTTCAAGAGACGTAATCTATTCACAAAATCTAAGAAGCGACGTAAAACCAACAAAATTGTCGACGACAAGCAAACACATTTTGATAAAATTAAAATTAAAAAAGGTATCCCCAATACTGTAAAGCCTACACCTTCCTACAGATCTGTGGAAGTGTACGGCTATAATTATGAAGAAACGGACGAGAGGGAGAAAGAACTAAATGAATTAAGACGGATGAGGGATGAGATTGAAAAGAGGAGGGTAATGTTCACATATCATCCCCCATCCCCACTGATTAGTGATCTAGATTATTGCGCTTTACTGAAATATCCGGATACGTCCGCCAGTTTTTGTGCGATACAGAAAATTGGCAATTATGATATTCAATAAAATTTGCTTTTAAATTAATTTGTGTTTTATTATTGACTACTTTTAGCTAGTCTCAAATTAGTAATAAGTGATATGGCTTCAATGAATTTTATTTTTTTAATAAATTAATATACATTCTATAAATTTAATCCTACTGCAGCTACGTCCGCTAGAACTACAGGGATATTTATTTAATATATTTTTTCAGCTTCGGGATACAGGAATCCGCACATAGCAGGGTTGGCTGAGGGAACCTAGTGTTAAGACACTCCGCTCGCCGCTCTCCACCTTTCGCGGCATTGCGTGTTGACTGTACCAACTTACAGCCGTTGCATTTACTTCCAGTTACTTCTAATACGAACCTACTTCTAGTAACTTCTAGTAATTTGAATATAATTAAATATTATATATATTTTGTACAAAAATATTTTTCTTTGTTTAATGTAGAATAACCATTAAGTTATATAAAAATAATTACTATAGTCTATCGTCTATAGTCTATAATCACCCTATAGTCTATAGTCCCCCAACTATGATCACCTCGGTAGATGGTATAGCGAGTAGAACGTCTTCATATTGCTCCCAGAATCAGAATCAGAAGTAATCAGTGCTTACGCTCCCCAGGCTGGTTGTAGCGGGGCCGAAAAGGAGTCATTCTGGGAGCAATATGAAGACGTTCTACTCGCTATACTATCTACCGAGGTGATCATAGTTGGGGGAGACCTTAACGGTCACGTGGGTAAGGCTGCGGATACGTATGAACGTGTCCACGGTGGTTTTGGTCACGGTCGCCGCAATATAGAGGTCGAAAATATCCTAAGAACCTGTATTGCATCTGATCTGGCCATCGTGAATACGTTCTTCCAAAAGAGTCCGCAGCATCTATTGACCAGGCGGTGTCATGTTGGCAAGGTAACTAACTGTAAAGTCATTCCTGGTGAAAGCCTCACGGCCCAACATCGTCTTCTTGTCATGGATTATGTCGTTACCCCGATAAAGAAATTAGCCGAGACGCGTAAGTCTAAAATCAAGTGGTGGTTGCTGAATGGACCGATGCAGACCAACTTTCTGGCAGAGGTTAACAGTCAAATTTAACAACTAACACCGAAACTGCTCAGGATGCTTGGGATCGAGCTCAGTCAGCAATTATTACGGCTGGTAAATATGTTCTTGGCGTTTCTAAGGGAGGACGTATTATGGACAGGGAGACATGGTGGTGGAATGACAAGGTACAGGAGGTGATTCATGATAAGAAGACTGCATTTAAGGAGTGGCAGCGTTCCAACTCTCCTGAAGACAGACTGGAGTACATAGCAGCGAAACGTGCCAGCAAAAGAGCTGTAGCCAGAGCCCGCAGTGAAAGTTTATTACCTCTATAAGATAAACTTGAAACTGTGGAGGGGCAGAAGCTCATCTACAAATTGGCACGTGCTCGGGATAAAGCGACGCAAGATATCACAAAATGTCTTTGCGTCAGAGATTCCCAGGGCAAGCTGCTTTGTAGTCATGCTTCTGTGAAGGAGAGGTGGAGAAGTTACTTCTTGGAGCTGCTGAATACTCAGCACCCGGGTAGTATTCCGTCTGAACCACCTCCTAACCTGGGACTTATTGCTCCAATAACCCTTGATGAAACTCGGAATTGTCTTCGACGCATGAAGAACGGCAAGGCGGTGGGACCTGACGATATTCCGATCGAAGCGTGGAAATCGTTAGGCTCTCGTGGTGTGCTCATGCTTACTGATCTTTTTAACCGCATTTTGAACACTGGGACGATGCCACATCAATGGCGGCACAGTTTTATTACCCCTATTTACAAAGAAAGGGGCAGTGTTCAAGATTGCGGTAGTTATAGGGGCATTAAGATTATGAGTCACACCATGAAGCTCTTCGAGCGCGTGATTGCCCTCATTGCCCTCAGGCTCCGCCGAGAGTGTACTGTCTCTGAGTGTCAATATGGATTTCAGCCAGGATCAGGCACTACGGACGCCATTTTTGCCCTCAGAATTTTGATGGAGGCACACAGGGAAAAGAGGAGAGCTCTGTATGTGGCATTCTTAGACCTGCAGAAGGCCTTTGACTGTGTGCCACGTCAGTGTATCTGGTGGGCACTGCGATCCAAAGGGATCCCTGAATCCTATGTTGCTATTATCAGAGACATGTACAACAGCTCTGTTTCTACAGTTAGGACCGCTGTTGGCGATACCAAACCCTTCCCAATTACAGTAGGGGTTCACCAAGGCTCAGCTCTTAGTCCACTTTTGTTTAATGTAGTGCTAGATACTGTCACGGCTCACATCGAGGACCAGCCTCCATGGCTGATGATGTATGCCGATGACATAGTACTCATTGACGAGAACCGACTGATGCTGGAGCGTAAAGTGAATGCCTGGAAGGGTGCGCTTGAGAACGGTGGTCTTAAACTGAATGTGTCAAAGACCGAGTACATGGCTTGCGGGAACCCAGACTCGAGCACCATCCACATCGGGCCTGAGCCAGCCGTTAAGTCGGAGAAGTTCAGGTACCTTGGATCCATTATGCACGAGTCCGGATGCATCGACTACGATGTCCACGCCCGGGTTAGCGCTGCTTGGGCCAAATGGCGGGAGGTCACTGGTGTGGTCTGCGATCGCAGAATACCGCCCAAACTCAAGGGGCTGATATACAAGAGCATGATCCGACCAGTTCTTCTATACGGCAGCGAATGTTGGCCAGCATTATCTCGGCACACTCAGGAGCTTCACGTAACGGAGATGAAGATGCTGAGGTGGATGTGTGGCGTTACTCGGGCTGACCGCATACGCAACACATTCATTCGAGGTAGTCTTGGGGTCCGTGACGTAGCGGATAAGCTCCAAGAGCGTCGTCTGAGATGGTATGGCCACGTTTTGCGCCGGCCTAAGAACTACGTCGGAAGAAAATGCCTTGATATGTCTGTCCCTGGAGTAAGACCCCCCGGACGTCCAAGGAAGCGATGGCTGGACGTCGTGACGCACGACATGAGAGCCAATGGACTAACCACTGAGGATGCTCAAGACCGTGCAAAGTGGAGTAGACTAAGTAGGAAAGCAGACCCTGACAATAGGCTGGGATAATGCAAAGTGGAAGAAGAAGATCGTCTATAGTCTATCGTATATAGTCTATCGTCTATCGTCTATGGTCCATTGTCTATAGTCTATACTCTAGAGTAAAAAACGGTACAAATTGAAAAAAGACCGACATGGCACAGCATTTGACCGTACACTCCTCAGTTGTGGGTTTGATTCCCAATAAAGTTGAAAACGGATAGTGATAATACTAGACGTCTATTTGTCACATAAAATAAAATTAATAATTAAAGTATTTAATAATTAAAAACGATTTAATTTATTTTCCTAAAGTCAAATAATTGTTACAAGAATTTATGATGTTTGTGGGTCCGATTCCGATGTGGGGGACTTGTATACAATTGTACTCTATAGTAACAATCTCTCGGTCAGCTATGAAGTCCTGGTACCTGCCACTTGTCCCATACAATTGTACTCTATAGTAACAATCTCTCGGTCAGCTATGAAGTCCTGGTACCTGCCACTTGTCCCATACAATTGTACTCTATAGTAACAATGTCTCGGTCAGCTATGAAGTCCTGGTACCTGCCACTTGTCCCATACAATTGTACTCTATAGTAACAATCTCTCGGTCAGCTATGAAGTCCTGGTACCTGCCACTTGTCCCATACAATTGTTCTCTATAGTAACAATCTCTCGGCCAGCTATGAAGTCCTGATACCTGCCACTTGTCCCATACAATTGTACTCTATAGTAACAATCTCTCGGTCAGCTATGAAGTCCTGGTACCTGCCACTTGTCCCATACAATTGTACTCTATAGTAACAATCTCTCGGTCAGCTATGAAGTCCTGGTACCTGCCACTTGTCCCATACAATTGTACTCTATAGTAACAATCTCTCGGTCAGCTATGAAGTCCTGGTACCTGCCACTTGTCCCATACAATTGTACTCTATAGTAACAATCTCTCGGCCAGCTATGAAGTCCTGGTACCTGCCACTTGTCCCATACAATTGTACTCTATAGTAACAATCTCTCGGTCAGCTATGAAGTCCTGGTACCTGCCACTTGTCCCATACAATTGTACTCTATAGTAACAATCTCTCGGTCAGCTATGAAGTCCTGATACCTGCCACTTGTCCCATACAATTGTACTCTATAGTAACAATCTCTCGGTCAGCTATGAAGTCCTGGTACCTGCCACTTGTCCCATACAATTGTACTCTATAGTAACAATCTCTCGGCCAGCTATGAAGTCCTGGTACCTGCCACTTGTCCCATACAATTGTACTCTATAGTAACAATCTCTCGGTCAGCTATGAAGTCCTGGTACCTGCCACTTGTCCCATACAATTGTACTCTAGTAACAATCTCTCGGTCAGCTATGAAGCCCTGGTAACTGCCACTTGTATCTCCTTGGAAACGTGTTTAACTGTAAACGCGACGGTCGCGGTTCAATTCCCATGAGGGGATAATGAATTATTTCATTTCTCTTCAACACGCTACAGTGTCTTAACACTTAGTCCCCTCTGCCTACCCTGCTATATGCGTGAAGCCAATTAATTCTTTTATAAAAAAAAAACTAAAAAAAATAAAAAACATATATAAATTTTTTTTAACTTATTATTGAATTAAATGCTTCCATATTACATTATACTTAATACAATAATAATTAAGCACACATACACACACACACACACACATTGACAACCCAATTGCAGTGTGACGTCACTTCAGAGCAGGATAACATAAAATTACTTCAAATTTAAATTCAAGTTCTATAATGAATAGAGTAATGCTTAAAGGAAAACATATAAAAATTTCAACGCAGCGGGATTCGAACCCGTGTCAAATGGAAACCGTCCAAGCGCTCTCACCACTGAGCCATAGGTTCTTCCTCACGCTGCGTCAACATTCTTATATGCTTTATACAGCTTATTACGTTGTTAGCATCTCTGTAGGGAGATTTTTACTAATTTCCACTATACAAAGATTATTGTAAAGAACAATCAATTGAATAATTTCTAGTACAAACTCTTCTGATCGAGATTCGAACCTATGACCACTGTACAAGTCCCACGACATTATTATATCTTTACAAGTATTGATTTTAACTTACGACAATACAGGGTGTTGCAATTTAGAAAAAAGAAAAAACATTGACGTGACAAATAATACTTAAAACTTAGTAAATTGCGATTAACAGTAAACAATCAATAATAAAAAAGAACAATATTTTCTTTGGCTGTGCCATTTATAATAAACTTAAATTGCTAATATTGCACAGCCTGTATATTAAAGCGAAAACTATTCAGGAAAGAGCCCGGATAATTAAAGTCAGTATAAAGGATAGTGTCCAAACTTTTTTTTTTCTCCATTTTTATCTTCAATAGGTCTGTAAATATATTAAAGTACATTAACTTAATTTATATTTTTGATAATTATTGTGTTTTATTATTATGGTATATTTAATTTGATTTGTACCTAAGTTCCTTTGTTTTTTGAGTTAGGTCATTTTTATTCTAGTAGTATATCTATAGATAAGGCAGGTCTTTTTCTAAGGCCAAAAAACAATATAATAAAAAAGGAATATTTAAATTAAGAATAATCTCAATTCCATATAAATATAAAAAAAAAAACAATTCCGAGCTCTTTCTAATTATATAGTATTAGAGCAAAGTGGTCTAAATTTTTAATCAGCCTGAAATACAGAACATTTTTCGCAAATTCTTAAGAAGTAAATCGGTTTTTCATTATATAGAACACTCTGTATATAAGAAACTTTGGAAAGAAAAATTAAAATTACTAAAAAAATACTTAGACCACTTTGTTTCAGATTTTTTCTAAATTCTTCTCATACAAATTAAAATTCACTAAGCTATAACACTAGCATATATCTTAAAAAATCAGATATATATATATATATATATATATATATATATATATATATATATATATATATATATATATATATATATATATATATATATATATTAAAAAAAATATTAATTTGAAATTCCACTTTTAAAATAATCAACTAATATGTAACATGCATTGTGACGTCATTTGTCACTGACAGTGAAATTCAAAAAAAGAAACTGGGCTGGGCACAAGCCACTCAGCTTCCTCATTTCTACGCCCATGATCACTAGTGCTGTCTGTCTAAATATATATATTTTAAGTCTATATGTAAATAAATAATCCTTCTGCCTTAAGGATATACATATACATATATTGCACGGTCAGAAAGAAAGTGACCTAACTGAAGTCTGTTACTTAAGACACAAATTTGAACTTTCTTAGTTAGCTCTCTTTCATCTTGAGATTGCAGTATACACTTTCTTTATAATCTATACATTTTCTTTTTAATAATTCTTAAAGCGTTTCTTCAATCCTTGATTATTTTAAATACTAATGGCTATGATTTTACTATGATTTTACTGATGACCTTATTAATTTTTTTTTTTAATTATTACTATGATTAAAAGCCAATTTCACCAGTTACAGATAAAGTAGTTTAAACAGGTCTTTATCTGCTAGATATATCTATTTGAGACCTGTGAAACGAAAACATGCAGCTTATCTGCCAGACATGGTACATATTTGCCATATCTGGAACTTTATCAGCAAGTGGTGAAACCCGCCCTAAGATATCATAGATAACTAGCTACCATTTAAATTAATAAGAACTTATCAGACAGGTAAAAGAGGATATTGTGCCTTCTATATAATATGTAATGTAAGCAATCCTACAAAGTAGTCACATTTAAAGTAACATAACCTGAGATTTATAAAAAATGTAAAATTGTATTTTTTTTTAAAGCTAAATACAAGTAAATATTATTCTACAAGTATCCATGTGTTTTACTACATCTAGTCTACAATTATATATAATAGCATTGTTAGTTTAAAGCAAATGAGCGAAATTTGAAAAAGGGGATTTCCCCTTGTCTAAGTTAGCCATATATAGGGTTAACTCGTTAACACTCAGGTCCATATTTAAGATATTCCGTATAGTTTTGCGGAACCCAACGCCGCGCTTCGTCTAATAAGAGAATTAAAAAAAAAGGAAATTGTAGTGGATTTTTAAGCCCTATCTTTTGTAAGACCCGAGTAGTAGTAGTATATTATCTCTATTTGCTCAACAAAAAATCAAGCGAACAATGAAAATGGCCCAAGTGTAGAAATTTATCATAGAAAATGGCCCAAGTGTAGAAATTTATCATAGAAAATGGCCCAAGTGTAGAAATTTATCATAGAAAATGGCCCAAGTGTAGAAATTTATCATAGAAAATGGCCCAAGTGTAGAAATTTATCATAGAAAATGGCCCAAGTGTAGAAATTTATCATAATTATAAACATCACCATCGAATTTTAGAATAGATCTAGTAATATTAATTTTCTCCAACAAAATGAAAAGTTACATAACTTTGAGATAGACCACTTTATACTGAAGATGCTCATACTTACAGTTTGATAATTATTATCAATAATATAAAAATAATTTAAAATTAAAAACAAAATAATCTTTTAAATAATAACAATAAAATAAATAATACTTTGGTTTTTGTAGTAGAGAAACTAGTGTTAAGACACTCCATTCTCTCCTTTTCTAGTCTAGTAGTCTTTTAGAGTCTAAGCAATGAATAATGAAATCCATAAATCTGTTACAAGTAAAAAAATCTATATTTTTGCAGTAATCTTATATATATAACAGGGTATTCAGAAGTCAGGGTATTCCACCCATGTTGATGAGCGGAACTTGAAGCCATGCTGTGGTCTTGTCACCAGAGCGAGGACATAACTCCCCAGAATGGGAATTGAATACCCAACTATCGCATCTATGATTCCGAAAGTAATAGAACACAACAACAAGTAGGTTAATTAAAATTTAGATTAATGCGGCTTTTGAAGTTTGTACTATATTATGTTATCATTAATTTAGTTTAGTACAGTTTCCGAACAAATTGCGAATTATTTTATATGGAGAACATGAATGAAGATTTTTGGATTAAATTTCCAAGGGTTTTAATCATTTGTTTTTTTTTTTTTAGATTTTTATTTTACCATTAAGTATGAAAATTTTGTGCTTTTGACAAAATTCAATAATAATTTAATTTAAAGATAAATCTGTTCAAATGTTATAAATGTTCTTTTTATTCATACTCATATATAAATTAAAGCTTGTCTGTCTGTTTCATTTTTTTTCATTATTTGTATTGAAAAGTGAAATTATTTATTTACATTTAACAATAATGTTGAATATTACTAAATCATTCATGAACACTGTAAATTTTTGCATCAGAACAATTTATATAAGGCGACTTTGACTTAGTTTTATAAAAATCATGAGAATAAGTTATAACTGCTATTTTCTTAGGCATAGCGACTAAAACTGAATGACTGTCTTCACCCTCCACTACATCTATTTGGATTATCGGACACATCGATAGAACAGGGCAGTCGCAGCGTTCCATAAAGTTATATTGTCTTATAGGTTCGGATTTAAAAATATCAAATTCTCCATTCACATATGGAGAATAGTAAATTCTAAGGACACCCCAGTTGGAGCCCATGAATACAGCTTTTCCATATATTTTAATAATTATTATATCTCGTAGAGGACCTTGTGGGATTGAGTGGTTTAAAACATACATCCATTGAAAGTAAACCCGCCAATCTAAATGTTCTAGAAGATTATAAGTTTTTAAAACATCGAGTAAGTTAGTAGTTGGACCCAGTGTGCACTGTAATTTACGCTCTTTACCTATCAAAGAGAAGACATCTCTTTGGAAAGTGAGTACGTTCAGCTGTGTTGCATATCCTATGCACATAACTCCTGAACTCATTTGGGCTATTTGAACGCATTTTAACTCGTCATCGTCTAATTTACAAATGTACACAGCGTCACTTAATGTCACAAAATATACCTCATGTTTACGTAAAATGAAAGTTTTAACACTTTGAAAAGTGGCGTTCCCTTCAGATTTATCAGATCTGTACTTTCGAATTATGAATAAATTGAGATTGTAGCCGAGGATTAATATTGTTGATTCATTTTCCAAATATCTTAAGTAATTCCCTTGTATGTTACCTGTTTTGAACGGCTCCATCGTGTCTAAGTCATAATAAGTGATAGACCCTCGGCTATGTACACCAACAATACCATCTCTTAAAACTTGGAAGTCCCGGACTTCATCCGCTGAGCTGGAAGCCGATGCGAATTCATCCCTAGATTCAGTAGCTTCGTTTAACCGCGGCCATAGAGAGAGGGTTCTGTACACATCGCACCAACGTAACCCTGATTTGCATTTGTAGAACGCAGTTTTATACATATCATTGAAATCACGTTTGCAAAGTTGTTCCCATAGTTGGTCTCGTTTGAGCAAATTGTCGATTATTAATCTCCATCTCCAGCATACTTGGCGGCATCTCACTAATTGTATTGTTGTCATATAAGAGAATATGTAAATTAGGACTTCAGTCGGTGTGTAAGACATATAATGAACTGGCTCCTCGTCCTCCATTATGGTAGATTTAATTTTTAATGTAAGTAGTGTTTGTTTATTGATGCACTGGTATATTTTATTGTTTTTTTATTTCCATCTTATGTTAGGTTAGATTTGTACTAAATGGCTAGAAACAATAATTTTTCATGTTTGTTGTGATTATAATATTTGACAGTCCATTTTCAGGAATCAGGTCACAGTAACAGATTATAAATTTTTTAAGTTTATCTGTCAACTGTTAGTACTATCAACAATAATTATAAACAAAATAATTTACAAAACAAATGTAAATTTAGAGCTAGAGAGAGAAAAATTAGATGCAGCTTACTTATTTTTTTATTACTAAATATTTTTAAATCAAATGATTTTAACAATTTTATTAATAAATAGATAATATACATTTGAGTCAAATTTTTCGTCAAATAATATATAATCTATGATTCTAATTCAAACTTTTGTTTTCAAAACTTTGCAACTGAAAAGTGATAACAATTTCAATAATTTGTGTTATTATTTGCAAGACAAATCTTTTCAGGAACACCTGGAAATTGTTTAAATATGTCAGCGTTTTTAGCTTTACGCGACGTTTGTAAAACCTTCGAAGATGATCTTAAATGTATGTCCAAAGAAATATTTTCATCCAAAGTAGATGAGCCCTTTGAGAATGTTATAGCTAAAAGGAAGAAAGACTTAGCTTTGTATTCTTCAAAATTAAAATTGTTACAAGCTAAATCAGTTGCTGGTAAGATTTTCTTTCTATACAAGTATTTAAAAATGTATTAATTTTTTAATTGTTATTATAATATTAAAACAAAATCACAATTATTTTTTTTTATTTAAATAAAATTCTATATATTATTTATGTTTATGCCTAGTTTTAATAGGATATATTAGCTTAAAAGCTTACTTTTATCTCAAACATTTTGTATATAAGAATTACATTGAAAAATTTTCTATTTGCTTAATTTATATGTAAATATGAATAAGAAATTTAAAAGAACATAGAATAGTAATAAAAATATGTTTTAATTGCCACCAAGTTATTATTTTGAGATATATATGGAGAAAAGCCTAATATAAGATGCTACTGTGGTCTGTTTAGTTTTGCTCCATTTGAAAAAGAATATTTTAAATATACCATTACTCCAAATAGAGATTGAATCCAGACCGTTTTACAGCTATGTACATTCTATGTAAGTTAGTCGCAATAGTATATATAAAAATTGTTTATTTCATTTTTATCAGGTATGAGGCTATCGTATAATCTGCCTTTGTTAGCTTAGAATTATATAGCCTTGTGCTCTACTGGCATGCCTAGAAGCCAAGCTACGTCTAAAATAAGAAACAAGAACAAATTACCTTATGCAGTGTATTGACTTTATATATAATAATAAGTCATTTATATATCTATGTTAAAACCATCCTTGGGACACTTTTTCGATACATTCCGTAGTATATTTACTAAAGTGTAGTCTTCCTCTGTGCCGTATATATGTAGACAGCAGTGGCAAAGTGTCCATGTAATGATTACCATCAGGCTCATCGTCACAGCCGTTGTTCCGTCCACTGCTGGATATAGGCCTCCCCCCAAAGAGCACCCCATCAGCTTATCTTTTGTAAATTCAAATTTAATATTGCTGAATAAATACTCTTGTTAAACTAGGCTCAATTTTTATATTATACTGATCTCTCTAGCTTTATCTTCGTATAAAATCGCACTGCCATTAGTATGTAGAGAGATTTTCTGCATTATTTGAGTCTTAATCATGAATCTTGACGCTGTATTTATTATCTATAATTACTAATATTATGAATGAGACAGTGTTTGTATGTCCCTCTTTCACATTGCAACAGTGCATTTTTATAGTATGATATGTGTGGAGGTAGTTAGGTGACTGGAGAGTGACTTAGGCTCCAAAAAAAACATTCATCTAATTAACAATTAAATCATGGCTGTCCTATATGTCGCCATTATGGATATTTTTTAAAACGTGATATCAATGTTATGTTATATTCTTTTAAAGAACAATATATATAGACAATAATTTAAAGCTTCTTTGAAATTTGCGGATTGTGTGGGTTCAATAACGATGAGAGGGAAGGAATTATTGATTATCTTGTTTTGATAAAAAGACATAGCGCGGTGTGGAGTTCCGCAACTTAACACACTTTATCTGGAAAATTAGGTGTCTTGGGGAGTGTCTTGCTGGAAGCAGGTTCCCTCTGTCTACCGTATGAGCTATATATGAGATGCAGGGTGAAGTTAAATAAACTAATAAATTTCATTTACAGTACAACCTCAAACAACAAATCAGGCCAGATCTGAATCCGCTACTATATCAGACTACGAGGACACAGCTATATGGAAAATTATAGAACAGCAAGTAGTGAAGTCATTAGTACAAACGAACGCTGTAAAGAAGTTAGTGTCAACGCTTAATAGAAATTTGGACCCAGAACTAATTGAAAGGAAGGAGTGAGCTTGTTTATTTATTATTAATTTTATTTAAAGTGCACTTTATATGCACATACTTTTATATCTATACATGCTGTTATATAGCTTATATATTTTTTTTTTGTTTAAAGAGCTATACTTAATAATTGCTGGTTTATATTGGAAAATTATTATAAATAGACTGTATCTTTTACATATAGGCTATATATAGGCTATATTTCATCTAGTGTTACTGTGAGCACTTAGAATGAATCTACAAGCTAAGCTTAAGCTACATATATATTTTTCGATTACATATATACTACATATATATATATAGTACAATAGCATTAATAAATTTCCAGAAAAATAATAGCCCAATTATCAATTTATAAAGAAAAAGAATCAGAATTGAGACACTTACAGACTCTTCTGCAAGAAAAAGAGGAAGAATTGCTAAAAAGTAGAGAAGATTGGGACAAGAGTCTCGGCAAATTGAAAGATGTACAGAAGGTACCGGAAAATGAAGAATTGAGAACGGGGCCTTTGTATAAGTAAGTTTTTTACATTTTGCAGCTAGATTTTTAATAAGCATCTATGTGTAAGCACGACGGTTGCGGGTTCGATTCCCTTGAGGGGGAAATTAATCATTACCTTCGCTCTGGTAACAATACAAACGTATTGTCTTGAAAAGCTTACAAGCAGGGAACGGAGTGTCTTAACACTAGGTTCTCTCTGCAGGATACAGTGTGAAGTTATATTATACTATTTAAGATTTTATCTATATACAGCATGTCCTATATAGTTTAGAATTATAATTTAGAATAAAATTAGAATGTTACAATTAATGTTTTTTCTAAACATTTATCTCTATACAGCATGTTCTATTTAATTTAATTAAAAAAATATCTCATATGAATATATATCATGTATATATTTAATGTATTTCTCAAATATCAATATGTTTATATATATATATATATATATATATATATATATATATATATATATATATATATATATATATATATATATATATATATATATATATATATATATATATTTTTTACAGAAAATTACAAGTGCTTATAAACAAAATGGAGTTGATGAGATGGTTGATCACCAAATTGGTAACTTCAAGAACTTCAAACTATGACTGGATGTCTGATCCTCACAAAAGATTGAACGCTCTATCGTTGGCAAGACAGAGTCATAATATTTACAATTATATAGAGAATTAGAATTGATTTAATTATTTTGTTAGCTTTGAAAGAAATACCTGTCGTGTTTTATGTTTGTTTTCTTTTTAATTATTTTTTATATATATATATATATATATATATATATATATATATATATATATATATATATATATATATATATATAATATATATATATATATATATATATATATATATATATATATATATATATATATATATATATATATATATATATATATATATATTTATATCTATATACGTGTACTCCTTTAATTACATCTCTAGAGGCGAAGCCCGAGAGAATGGTCCCTTCATACCTCTTCCGCCTCGTCCACTGTCGACCTCTTCGTACATGTCGCACGTCCCTCTAGAAAGTGCCTCATGCTTTTTACGTGACCTTCCTCCGGTATCTGCGACACTGTTCTCGAAGGTCTTCCTACTTCTCTTATCACTGACTGTAGCATCTTATACCTTTTTCACCGTTCTCAGAAAAAGCGTTGATGGTGTTGTGGAATAAAAAAAGTTAAAAATGGTTTTTTTTAATTAATTTTTTTTATTTATAATATAATATTTCATCGTTTTATTTAGCTAGCTTTGTGACATTTCTCCATATGAAATCATTTTCTAATAATATGGAGAACAAACTGTGCCAGATAATAGTTCTCTTACTTTGCCCCTGAAAAGATAAAAAAAGTATGTATTTTATACAGGCTGGTGTTAAAAAGGTATATAAGTTGTAACAAGCGTACGTCGATTAGCGCTTGGACGGTATACGAGAGGTGCGGGTTCGAGTCCCGTCAGGCTAAATTTTTTATATGTTTTTCCAGTGTAGTAGTAGTAGTTTTCTTTAGTATGTGAGTAGTACTAAATAAAAAAAATTAAAACTTATTAATAATTTTTTCATATTCTCTTAAGTGACACAAATTGTAAGCATTGGTCTCTAAAAGAGATTAAGTCAATAATTAAAAAAAGCTATTTTTTTTGTAATTATTCTTCACTTCACACTATATCCAATAGACAGAGGGAACATAGTGTTTAGTCACTACGTTGACTTTGTCCTTGTCGTGTCAAAAGAAAATATTTAATTTTTTCCCCCCCTCGTGGGATTCAAACCCGCAACCGTCGCGTCGTGTTTACAGTCAGACGCTGAGACTTTATTGAAAATAAGTTTAATATTATTAAACTTATATCTTCTCTTTTAACTCAAACAATAGTGAAGCGTTGGTGAATAGAACGGAGTGTGGAGACACTAAGATCTCTCCGTCTTCCCAGATATAGGGAACCATATATCTAATTACCTGTAAACGTAAAAATTGTATTCGTTGGTATTTAATCTGGAATAGCTGAATCTTGGCAAAGTGTTAGACATCACCCACACTTCGTCATCTGTTACATGGAGATCTGGAAAAAATATAAAAAATATAGATTAAATTCATATTTAAATAATTTTATTTAAAGTAAGAATACAAGCTTCATTTTCTGAACGTCAAATACATTACCACCGGCCCACTAAAGTCAATGCCTCAGACCTGAGAGGAACCGGCGCAAGAAACTCAGCGGGACTTTCCTTTTTATATAGTCATTTACAATTATACAGCTATTCATTGTTGACAATGACACGCTCGAGATAGACTGGAGACTGGACACTGGAGACTGGAGCGAGCGTTTCATCCCCAAGGTGTCAGTGTTATCATTTACTAAATCATTAATTAAGTTATAACCTTTAACACACAAACGTCGTTTCATATATTTTTTAAATTGTGATATAGAGAACATTCTCGGACTCGGTTTTCTGGGATCTTATTGTAAAAGCGCACACAGTCGAGTTACATGCGCGGTAAGCTTCAACCTATTTCTAGTATTAATATTGTGTACACCGCCCGCCAATTTTAGTGAAAAAAAATTTAAATATTACTTTCATAACTATATGGAGCTCATCGAGCTTAATAACTTTTTTGACTCTGAAGAGATGGCTATCTCTGAACTTCTCCAAGAAGCAAGCAATCATCAGCTTATGACATCTTTAAGGAGGTCTCTTCGAGCTACCCGATAGTATTGTGTAAAATCTTTAGTTGTACGTAGTGATGTACTTGTTACACAGTACCAAAAGCACGCAAGACTCGTGTCCGTGGTGTATTTTATTAATTAAATAAAAAAAATAAAAACTTTTGACAGCTGAGCTGGTCTGAGCATTCCATATCAGACGCTCCAGATCTTAACTATACCCTAATACGACTTTTCTTTATTTCTTATAATTTAGGGCAATTGTGTTGCAACACATATATATATATATATATATATATATATATATATATATATATATATATATATATATATATATATATATATATATATATATATATATATATATATATATATATATATATATATATATATATGTATGTGTGTGTGTGTATGTATGTATGTACATATATTGCAAATCTTACCAGATGGATAGCTCAATTTCCTAGGATCCTGTGCCAGTATACCTATATTGCTGGGTTGTAACGCTAAATCAGTGTTCCAACAGGATATGGCATCGCGGCCGATGTCGGCGAAGAATACGACGCGAGTGTTGGGTTCGAGTCCGTGCATCGTGGATTGGGAATGGGATCCGCGGTCGCCGACTATCTGTGAAATATATATATAGAGGTAGTGTCAGATCGCGACGGTCGTGGCTTCGATTCCCATGAAGGGGGAAAATTTTCATTTGCTCGCTATGGTGACAAGACCCACATTTGAAAAAAATTTCATTTGGGAAAATGAAAATATGTTTCCCCCTCATAAGAATCGAACCCACAGTCTGAGACGATGGTCTCTAATTAATATCAAGTTCTTAATATTATTATTAATTTATTCATATATTGGTTTTTGGAACATAAGGTCAGCACCGGTTCCGAAGACAGTTCTGATGCTGCTGCATTATTAAATGCAATGGATGGCAGCTCTCCTGCATCACATCCAAATGACATTAATCCCATAGATTTTTATCATTTAAATATTCCTGGAATAGGTTTTATTTAAATATTAATATATTTTTAATATTTATCTATTTTTTATTAAGACATTAAAAAACTTGGTACTTACAGAGAAAAACGTGTAGTAGTTACTTCTAGACATGACCGTGTCGTTCTTCAGAGTGCAAGTGGATACCGAGAACTCCTGGGTGCTGATCATTGGGTGGAAGTAAGCTGTTTTGCATCCATCCGGGCCAGGTTCTGTGAGGGTTACGCTGAAGACACCGTCGTTCCATTGGAAGGCTTGTTCTGACAAAATAAAACTAATTTATTAAACAACTCGTAACACCCTGTATATAGGTATCACTTGCATAACTTTATTTCAAGAGTAATAAATAAATGACTTATTTTAATGATTTTTAAAGTCTTAATCCACACTATGGATAGAAATAATAAAAATACTTAAAGAACAACATACAAAAATTTGTACGCAGCGTGAGATAGAACAGCGGTCACAGCGCATGGAAGCCTCCATGAGTCGCGGGTACGAATACCGCTTTCTTTAAGTAAATAAATTACTGTTAAATTCATTATATATATATATATATATATATATATATATATATATATATATATATATATATATATATATATATATATATATATATATATATATATATATATATATATATATATATATATATCATATACGTACTGATAATGTCGTGCAGTCAGGGTCATCTTTTATTTATTCCATACCAAATAGCCGAAGCCGTTGGTAAAAACTACTCTATGAAATAAGATCTCGCAAAATATACTAAAATACAATTTAAATTCTACTTCTGGAAACGATCGCTTGCATATTAAACTTTACCTCTTTGTAACAGCGTGGCGATACAAGTTACTTCGCTCTGGTTACAAGATCACACGCGGCGTAGAGCTCCGCCACTAAACGTAATTTATCAGAAATGGGTGGAATTTGGAGAATAAGGTGTTAGCACTAGTTTCTCTTCGCCTATCCTGCTATATGCGGGATACAGCGTGAAACTAAAGGAGGCTAACAACGTAATAAGTTGAGAATATCGACGCAGCTTGTCAGAGAACGCATGGCCTAGTGGTCAGAGTGCTTGGACGGTTTCCATTAGGCGCGGGTTCAAATCCCGTTTTTTCTATCCTTAGTGTGGATTAACACTTTAAAAATAATAAATTACTAGTAAGTTTCGCGAAATGGGAAGGCTGTAATCACCTGCTATATAAAGATTGGATGCTGTAGGATTAAAGTGGAAATACACGTGGCTGTGCCTCCAGCTGTCATTCCTTCTGAGAGAATATACTATGATGCCAAATGTTGTTATATCTGGTATATATGCGTATGCGTCGTCACAGTCCTCGCCTATATCTACAGTTATTGAGGCTAAGCCTGGAAAAAAGATATATAAAAAATAGAATTGCGGAGAGTTCTGCAGAGATTTGTGCCTGGAAAATAGACTTGTATATTTAATTTTCTGTATATATATATATATATATATATATATATATATATATATATATATATATATATATATATATATATATATATATATATATATATATATATATATATATATATATATATATATATATATATATATATGTATATATTGGGTGGTTGTTAGATTCAATACATTGGTAAGAGATCTTCGAGAACACAATATCAACAATACAGGAGGAAGGTCCCGTAGAAAGAACGAGGACCCCTTGGACCTCTCCAAAAATTAAGTCCTCATTGTATGAAGAGGCCGATGTCAGTGGACGAGGCGAGAGAGGCATGTAGATACCGTCTGACTCCGCTAGCGATGACGAGTGCATCCCAATATCTAAAATTAAACTGACCGGACTTCAGTCCACGCTGTCCACTGCTGGGCTATTGTAGGCAATAAAAAAAGTACCTGTTGGTGTGTTTGCCGCTGGTACATCTGAGGTCTTGAAGGGATATCTTAATATTTGCATATGTCTGATCAAGTCATAAATAACAATAGCTGGAGGCTGTACTTGTTGTGGATTGCCTGGAAACAATAATAATAATAATATTTAATATCTTCCAAAGCACGGAAAGCGGAGAAAGCGAGGGAAAGGAATGTCTTGACACTAGGTCCCTGTCTACCCTGCTATATGCGGGATACAACGTGAAGCTATACTCTACCTATATCTGTTTATTTCCATCTCACGTAATACTGTTTTTTTTTTTTACAGATCATTAATAAGTCACTAGTAGGGTGTGTTTAAGCATTACGATGTTTTTTCTCAGCTTCACGTTATATCCCGCATATTATTGAGTTAGCAGAGTGCTAAGACTCACACGCTTTCTGGTTTAATTCGCGTGTTGAGTTATGCCTCTTAACAATAGGTGAATACTGCTTATATATTTGGATAAAGTGTAATGTTAAAATAATACTTATGTCCTTTTGCAAATTATAAACATATAAATAAAAATCATGTTCATGAATTCAGTTTTTCTACCCTAATATATATATATATATATATATATATATATATATATATATATATATATATATATAATATATATATATATATATATATATA
Source organism: Dione juno (assembly GCA_037127375.1). Classification (NCBI taxonomy): domain Eukaryota; kingdom Metazoa; phylum Arthropoda; class Insecta; order Lepidoptera; family Nymphalidae; genus Dione; species Dione juno. The sequence continues at coordinate 902,380 of JAXRJS010000107.1, read as the reverse complement.
TATATTATATATATATATATATATATATATATATATATATAGATATATATATAATATATATAATATATATATATAATATATATATATATATATATAGTATATTATAAATATAGTAACCTAGTTACTCTTTATTACATCAGCTACTTGCCAGTCAAAGTTTCGTTAAAATCGGTCCAGCCGTTCCAGAGATTGGCCGGAACAACAGACGGACAAAATTGTACAAAATTGGTATTTGCATAGATATTCATATTATTTAGTAAAACGCGGTTATTGTTATATTACAAACAGACATTCCAATTTTATTTATTATTAAGTATAGATTTGTATGGACATATTATGTTACGCTTTGACCTTGGTTAGGTTATATCCTCATCATTAAAGCCCAAGGTCAAGTTACGTCAGTATAGATATAAATCTTATACGTATTTTCATTGTTCCTTGAAAGCTATACCTGTTATATAATTTTAAGTTATCTGAAGATCATATACCAAAGATAAGGCCTGGTGCTTTAAAATATAGTAATATTTTTTTATTTTCGCCATTTTTACACACATTTCAAATGACACTCTGTTACCAGATTAATTGCGTATATTCGGCGATATTTCGGAAATTTTGCAAGAGTGTGTGGTCTGTGGTCACAGGGGGACCATAAGTGGCCAGCCATTGATAAGATTCTTATAAAAAAAGTACTACCAACCCGAGATTAATTTAAAAAGTCAGCTATTGTAAGATAACTTAAAAGTTCTCCCAGAGCTTGTCACCCGAGTTCCAGAAACGCCAGAGTTCCACGCCTGTTTACTGGCGGATCTTAACGCCGCTTTTTGTCTTAGTAGTCTTGAGGATAAGATCCACAAGGAACTGTTCTACTGCCTCGTTGATTTCATATCACGAGGACCCAGTTTTTAGTACTTGATGCTATCAATTGGTGATTTTGGGTGTGGGGAAGCTGATGCCACGTGACGGTTGTGGTGACGTACTTGCCTCAGTACAAACAGATTAAAAATAAATTTGACGGCAAATGCAAAAACTACGCATAGAACGCTATAATGAGCCACATTAACTTTTTTTACGCGTTTGTCCAAACTTTTTTTTTATAAAAACCAATTCATACAATGTCATAGTAAAAAGTATTTATATTATATATTATATTATATACTAACATTACAAAGCTAGTGTTTGTTTGTTTGCTTGGACGCGCTAATCTCAGGAACTAAGTACTGGTTAAAATTGAAAATGTCTTTTTCTTTTGGATAGTCCAGCTCATGTATATTTTTTTTTGACCATTTAGAGACGCAGTTCTATGAGAGAGAGGTGAAACAATGACTCTTAGGACATCCCTTGAAAGCTAAATCCTGTTCACTTATTTCCTTAGAAATCCTACACAATTGTAACTTGTATTTTGATCTTGCGAGCATCGTTGTAAAATGGGGCAGGGTTTGATTGTAAGTCCGAAGGTTACCAGTTGGATTATTACAGGTGCTGCTGATAAGCAATCATGCATTTTGAATTCGTATTGGAAATGGAGGGCGTAGTGTCTTGCCACTAAGTTTTCCTTGTATTTCCCTGCTTTATTCGGAATACCGTGTAAAGCTGAAAATATCTTATTTTGCTTTTTTTAGAAAATGTATAAAATTTGAACGTAGCAGGATTTGAAGTCCAGCGCTGAGAGATACAATTTAACGCTCGTGTGGCTGAGAGGTGCGGGTTCAAATCCTGCTACATTTAAATTCTTATATGTTTTATAAAAAAGTGTTTTTCTTACTTTAGTGTGGAATAACACTTTCAGATAGTTAAAAGATATATATGGTAAAAAATCTTATATTCTCAGAACATATACCTGGTATCTCCAAAAGACCTGTGTCAACCATCCATAGTCTTCCACATTTGTCTGCACGTGTCCTATATACTGATGTGAGATCTCGTGACTCCCAAATGCTGGGATAGGGTCTCAAAGGTGGAGATTTTGAATGATCTTCGTTTAAATCTATATAGTTTAGTGTGGACAGTATACCTGCAGAAAAAGACTGAATTGAGGATTCCAAGATATCAAATTTCGACGCAAATGATAACTATCCAAATGACCGCGATATCAGTAGTTCCGAATGCTCCATAGCCAAAATTTTTTTTCTATGACATATTGCTGTACTTTTAACTTCGTATGTGTAGGAGAATCAGTGTCAGACACCTCTATCCCCCGTTTTCCATCCAATTTCCATCCAAAAACCAATTTTAGAAACCTGCTTAGTGGTGAAACTTAATTCTACGGTTTGTCTTCTTGTTACCAGAAGGAGAAGTTTAAAATACTTTATTCAGCTGAGTGGGGAGTCGAACCCACGACCGTAGTGCTCACAGACAGACAGACAGTGTCAATATCGTTCACTCATGAAAATAAAATGAATTTAATAAGTTAGTATAGTGTCGCAGTGTCGCAGGCTGCCTCGTGACTAGAAACACGACGGAACACGTTAAGAGTATTAAGTGTCTTTACCAACCCTGCATCGAAAGATGAAATGTGAACCTTATAAAAAATCATTTATACTGTAATCGAGTTATCGATATCGATATTTTGAATATCGATTTCGGAACTCGAAAATATATTGGCCATGAAACCAAGGAGGATCATAGAGTAACTTACCGTATCGCCTCCTCGGAACGGTGATAAAGAGCTTATCGTCAACTCTTTCCACTCCCATAGGAATATTGTTGTATTGTACAAAAAATCTGCCTGCTTCATCTGAAATGTTCGGAAACGGTTCAATAAAAACCGGTCCAAGTGCGAGCTGGATTCGTGCACCGATAGTTCCGCATCAATTACATAATTGTAGGTTTGTACGAAATTCTAATTTTTAGGTCATCCTTAGTACCTGGTTTTTATTATGCTATCCTGATGTCTTTTGATGGCCTTAGCTTATAAATGAGATCGTTTAGAATGAATTAGAGAATCCAAGGAGCTTTGGGTCTGACTATATAAAAATAATTTTAGTTAGAAACGTTCACGAGGAAAAGGGTCTTGACAGATGGACAGATGGTTAATAAAATGTTCCAAATGATCCTTAGGATCCTGTCGTGTATCAGGGGTTTATGGATTTTATCTGGATCTTTGGAGATGCGCTACTCTGATATTGAAGAAACAAAACAAAATATATAAAAAATCTTACCATCGGGACTCAGTATGTTCTCATCATTTGAACTTGGTCCGGAATTATCACTTGGAGGTCCTGTAAATATATGTATGTTTTAATTTAATTAGAAATATGCATCATTTCCTCCAATTTTCGGGACATTCCGCTGTATTGAATTGCTATACTCATCCACACGTTCTTTTTTTTTTTTTTATGATAAGAAGGAAAACCAGCAGAAGGGCCAACTGATGTTAAGTGGACACCCTCGCCCATAGACATCTACCACCTGAGAGTATGTGGATGCGTTGCCAACCTTGTTACAAGAGCGAGGGTGCGTTTCATTCCCCCGAGTACGAATCGAACCCACAACATATGCAATCAGACGTTATGGTGCTGCACCACGAGTACCTCGGATGATTATATCGAAATCAAATTCAAAATATTCTTTATTCAAATAGGCTATTACAAGCACTTTCGAATCAATTAACAAAAGTGTCAGTATTGTCAGTCCTACAAGAAGCTACCACCAGCTCGGAAGGCAGTTCAGCTGAGAAGAGCTGGCCAGAAACTCAAGAGTTTCTCTATATCTCTTCAATAGGGTAAAAAGTGGATAACAGAGTATCCTACCACCAAACTCTCTTCGCCTAAACTGCTATATGCGGGAGGTGGATCATAAAAAATTAAAGAAATACAAAGCTCACTTGAAGTCCACTGTGCGTCTTCAACATCATCGCTTTCAAATATAATTTGATCGTCACTTCTTTTATCGGTATCTCCATTGCCAAATCTATCGTGTAGGACTGTAAAAAAAACTTTTTTAAACCAAATGTTGAAGGATACACTGAATCTGGAATATATAGTGATAGAATATATTTGAATCAAGAATATGTAGTGATAGAATATATTTGAATCTAGAATATGTACTGATAGAATATATTTGAATCTAAACTATGTACTGATAGAATATATTTGAATCTAGAATATGTAGTGATAGAATATATTTGAATCTAGAATATGTAGTGATAGAAAATATTTGAATCTAGAATATGTAGTGATAGAATATATTTTAATCTAGAATATGTAGTGATAGAATATATTTGAATCTACAATGTAGTGATAGAATATATTTGAATCTAGAGTATGTAGTGATAGAATATATTTGAGTCTAGAATATATAGTGAGAGAATATATTTGAATCTAGAATAAGTACTGATAGAATATATTCTATCACTACATATTCTAGATTCAAATATATTCTCTCACTATATATTCTAGACTCAAATATATTCTATCAATACATATTCTAGATTCAAATATATTCTATCACTATATATTCTAGACTCAAATATATTCTATCACTACATATTCTAGATTCAAATATATTCTATCAATACATATTCTAGTTTCAAATATATTTTATCACTACATATTCTAGATTCAAATATATTCTCTCACTATATATTCTAGACTCAAATATATTCTATCAATACATATTCTAGATTCAAATATATTCTATCACTATATATTCTAGACTCAAATATATTCTATCAGTACTTATTCTAGATTCAAATATATTCTATCACTACATATTCTAGTTTCAAATATATTTTATCACTACATATTCTAGATTCAAATATATTCTATCACTATATATTCTAGACTCAAATATATTCTATCACTACATATTCTAGATTCAAATATATTCTATCACTATATATTCTAGACTCAAATATATTATATCAGTACATATTCTAGATCCAAATATATTCTATCACTATATATTCTAGACTCAAATATATTCTATCAGTACATATTCTAGATCCAAATATATTCTATCACTACATATTCTAGATTCAAAATATTCTATCACTACATATTCTATCACTACACATTCTATCACTACATATTCTAGATTCAAATATATTCTATCACTACATATTCTAGATTTAAATATATTCTATATTCTAGAATATGTATTCTAGATTCAAATATATTCTATGAGTACATATTCTAGTTTCAAATATATTCTATCACTACATATTCTAGACTCAAATAAATTCTATCCGTACATATTCTAGATTCAAATATATTCTATCACTACATATTCTAGATTCAAATTTATTCTATCACTATATATTCTAGATTCAAATATATTCTATCACTACATATTCTAGTTTCAAATATATTTTATCACTACATATTCTAGATTCAAATATATTAGAATATGTATAGAATATGTATAGAATATGTATTGATAGAATATATTTGAGTCTAGAATATATAGTGAGAGAATATATTTGAATCTAGAATATGTAGTGATAGAATATATTTGAATCTAGAATAAGTACTGATAAAATATATTTGAGTCTAGAATATATAGTGATAGAATATATTTGAATCTAGAATATGTATTGATAGAATATATTTGAGTCTAGAATATATAGTGAGAGAATATATTTGAATCTAGAATATGTAGTGATAAAATATATTTGAAACTAGAATATGTACTGATAGAATATATTTGAATCTAGAATATGTAGTGATAGAATATATTTTCAATTCTTCTCTATGGTAACAAGATAAAGAGCGGGGTTGACTTGTCTCCACACGTAATGCTTCGAAATTTGGGTAGAAAATGGGATAGTCATCAAGAAAAACAGAGTGTCTTAACACTAGGTTCCTTCTGCCTACCTTGTCATGGGTGGAAAATAGTGTAAAACTATGTTTTTTACAATCTTGTATTTTGTGTGAAATTGGCAGAGGAATTAAAACCTATAGGTTACTTCCACCACCAAAATAAAGATTTCCGGACAATTGTATGTAAGTAAAATATGTTTTTTAGGGATCCGTACCTGAAAGGTAAGAATGGAATTCTAATACTAAGGCTCGGCTGTCCATCTGTCTGTCTGTCACCAGGCTGTATCTCATAAACCGTGATAGCTAGAAAGCTGTAATTTTCATGAATTATGTATAAAAACAAATAGAAAAAGAAACTTTAGGTACGGAACCCTCGGTGCGTGAGTACTACACTCGCACTTTTTTGTTTTTCTGTTATGTATAATTTTTTTAATTACTCTAAAGCATCTTGCATAAATTAGAAGTAAATTTATTATTATTTATATTCTACTCTATCTATATTCTTTTTTAAATTTTCTATTGAATCGGGATTTTTGGAATAACTCCAAAATTAATTAATAAAAAAAAAAAAAAATTACCAACAGGAAGTATCTAAAAGTACAAAAACAAGCAAATATAGTTTCACGCCGTATCCCGCATATAGCAGGATAGACAGAGGGAACATAGTGTGAAAACACCCTATTCCCCACTTTCCGCCTAAACAAGATATTGCGTGTTGAGTGGCGGAACTCAACGCCACACTTTGTCTCGTGCCAGAGCTAAAAATAATTCATTCTCCTCTCGTGGGAATCGAACCCGCAACTGTTTGCAACTTGATACAATTTTCGTTTATTATAAGTTCAGCTACATCACTAGAACTACTGGTTTCAAATGAAACTTATTTTATGTGACGTATAATAGTCGATTGCGGAGATCGGCTATAGGCTATATCACATCATCTGTAATAGTCTTCGATATAGCTCACAGTCGACAGTACCAGTAATCAGATACTTCGATACCCCTCTTCGTTATTATCATTTAAAAATCAAGTATTTAAAAAAAAACCTTACGCAAGTGTCCATTCACATTGTAAGTGATTTGCCTCCAAGCGAAAACTTCTTGAAATCGTCCAAGACCTCCCTCTTGTGACGTCATACACCATTTGGCAGAGAATATAAAGAAGAGCCAAAGGGACATTTTCATCTGTAAGCATTCTCTTTGGTTTTAGTTTCACGCTGTATCCCGCATACAGCAGGATAGCTAAATAACCTAGTGTTGAAACGTTCAGCTTTCCATTTTCCACCCGTCCGATTTTCATGTAAGATGGCGAGAATCAACGCCGGTGTGTTCTTCAAGATTGGGGTTGTTAACATAATTTATACCCACGCGTGGGCATCGAACTCCCCAACTATTGCGATGACCTCAATCGATGCCCTTAAAGCTAGCGTTCCTGACTTAAAGACTGACTGACATACTAACACAGAACAGGGGTTGTATTGGCCTATTTTAATAAGGTGTCTTTAGGATATGACAAGTCCCAACACCAATTGGGTGTTCGATTCTCGCTCGTGGGTATTATATTTAAATTATCTGCGTTTTAGCGCTCTAAAGACTTAATAGTGGCGAATTATCCATATATAACGATTTAAAACTAAACTTTACTATCCTGACTGCATTTTTTTTTTATTGTTTTTTGACACCAGCTTACCTTTATAAAATTTCAGTCTTCGCCACTGGGATTTACAATTAATGTATTAGATATAAATCGATTGCTTTTTGTTTTTTTTTTTAATTTAAACATATATAGTTAAGATATTTAATCATTAAATTTTATCAGACTGGTAACATACATGGTCTTGACACAAGCTTCCGTGCTATACGGAATAGAGTAAAGGATCTATCAGAGATCTTTAAATATATTATTTGGAAAGGAGAACAGAGGTAGTTTAAACTAATATTTACAATTACTTAAGCGCTGATGTAATTTACAATATATACAATATATGTATGTATTTGTCTTGGACGGTTTTATGTATGGTAAACTACTGACCTCGACCGTTTTACTCAGCACGTAATGTCTCGAAATTGAGCCGGAAGTAAAGACGGAGTGTGTTAATACTTCTTTGTACCAAAAAGTACCATATATATATATATATATATATATATATATATATATATATATATATATATATATATATATATATATATATATATATATATATATATCATAAAATTAAATTTTATGGCTTCTATTTTATGAAATAAAATTGATTTATAGAGGGATGTTTATTTATTTATTTATTAACATTTGCAAAAGGCAACTTAATGGGAATCGTGTCATATGGACACTTCGACACTTCGACTTTCTACTTCTATTCTTTATTCAAGGCTCAAACATACGAAGATATGCTATATTCATATATTCATATTCACAAAGGTGAAGACTGGCAACAGGTCGAAAAGGCCTGTCAGTACATCGGGCCTTTATGGACCGCCACCACACTAGATGAATGTCACTCATAATGAATACTCTGAACGCGTAAACTCAGTACATCGGGCCTTTATGGACCGCCACCGCACTAGATGAATGTCACTCATAATGAACGCTCTGAACGTGTTAACCTCTAAAGTACATTTTATATAGAATTATTTGGTTTTTCTCAGTAATGTCTTAGTGCCTTTTTTATATTTACGTGACAGTATGTAATAAAAATTTGCTTCTAAAAAAAAAAAAAACAAAAAATAGACAATATTAAACAATATTATTGTTATGTTTGTTCTATATTTATATGAATTAACACATTTTTAGATATATATTTATATATCTTTTTGGGGTTCCGGTACGGATAAAATCGCTTTGTTGCCGGTCGGTCTGTCTGTCGTCGCGTTAGGCTGAAATGTCCGAAACTCGGCAATTTCCAAGATTTTTACTTGCTACTTTTTTAGCTTATACCTCTTGTAAATTTAAAACAAAATAAGTGAATACACTCGACATTTTATTTATATATATTGACTTTTCGTCTGTTTGTGTGTGCGTTTGTGCACTCTAATCTCAGTAAGGAGTAAGCCGATTCCATTAACATATATAGGTTTTTTTTTTCAATTAATTCAAAAATATAAAAGTTATGTCAATTTCAATTTCTTTACATAATATTATAAAACAGAGAATTTTAAGAAGTAACTCAACAGAATATAAAAATAGACTGATATTTTTTTATAACTCTCTCTCCTTACTAGCTCTCCGTTTTTTAAACTTACCTTAATATATATTAAATTTAAAATTAAATCTATAGTACTAAAAACACTGTTAGGTCTAAAATCTTAAACACTACTAGCACTGTAGATCTAAAATTTAAGTACATATTAGCTGTCAGTACTGATAAAGTGGTATAAGTAGTACTTTGTCATTTAAAAAAAAATACGTGTTTCTATTATATAGGCAAAAGGAACCTAGGGCTAAAAAAATTCTTAAGTGATATTTACATTTAGTACCGGGAATCGAACTCGTAACTATCGTTTGCTTGTTGTATATGTATTAAAATTATCCCCACTTAACCATGTAGTGTCTAAATCAAGTGGAAAATAGAGAGATATGTCACTCTTCTTATATAAACAAAACACTAAAAAAAATATACATAAAAAATATAAAAAAATGACTTACACCCTTTCTTACAAAGGTTGTTTGTTTATTGAATAATATGGCTATTTACTTTATACATACGTACATATGCAATTGAGTTTACGTTGTAATGTCAGAAGGTCACGGATTCGATTCCAGTTAATATTTAAATGTTTTCTCTAATAAGGAAAAATAGAGAAAAGAGGGGAGTGGGTTATTGTCATGAATGGCGCAGCGGCACAGCGATTGACTCTAAACGTGACGGTTGCAGGTTCGATTCCGATGATGTGTATTGTATACAATTGTACTCTATAGTAACAATCTCTCGGTCGGCTATGAAGTCCTGGTACCTGCCACTTGTCCCATACAATTGTACTCTATAGTAACAATCTCTCGGTCAGCTATGAAGTCCTGGTACCTGCCACTTGACCCATACAATTGTACTCTATAGTAACAATCTCTCGGTCAGCTATGAAGTCCTGGTACCTGCCACTTGTCCCATACAATTGTACTCTATAGTAACAATCTCTCGGTCAGCTATGAAGTCCTGGTACCTGCCACTTGTCCCATACAATTGTACTCTATAGTAACAATCTCTCGGTCAGCTATGAAGTCCTGGTACCTGCCACTTGTCCAATACAATTGTACTCTATAGTAACAATCTCTCGGTCAGCTATGAAGTCCTGGTACCTGCCACTTGTCCCATACAATTGTACTCTATAGTAACAATCTCTCGGTCAGCTATGAAGTCCTGGTACCTGCCACTTGTCCCATACAATTGTACTCTATAGTAACAATCTCTCGGTCAGCTATGAAGTCCTGGTACCTGCCACTTGTCCCATACAATTGTACTCTATAGTAACAATCTCTCGGTCGGCTATGAAGTCCTGGTACCTGCCACTTGTCCCATACAATTGTACTCTATAGTAACAATCTCTCGGTCAGCTATGAAGTCCTGGTACCTGCCACTTGTCCCATACAATTGTACTCTATAGTAACAATCTCTCGGTCAGCTATGAAGTCCTGGTACCTGCCACTTGTTTTTTTCTTGGGAACGTGTTTAACTTACACGCGACGGTCGCGGGATCGATTCCCGTGAGGGGAAACTTAATTATTATCATTTTCCCCACTCTGGTAACAAGCCACTCAACACCAATATCTTGAAAGGCGGAAAGCGGGGAAGAACCCTGCTTTATGCGGGATTTCGCGTATATATATATATGTATATATATATATATATATATATATATATAATATATATATATATATATATATATATATATATATTATATATATATATATATATATATATATATATATATCATCTCAGAGGGTGTCCAGCCAATTATCTGTCCGATATTTGGTTTCCGGCATACGGGTACGCGACCCCGGGACCTCGAGCCTCCACTTTCATAACCCGATCCAATCCATGTAAGTGGTGTCCCTCCCCTATATTCCAAGTCTTTCTGCCTCTTATTCCCTTTCCTTTCTTGGTTTCTCCCAGTAATGGGTTTGGAGGTCAGATGGCAATCGCTCCACAAAAAACCACTTCGCCACTCATATGGACCGATTGGTCTTAGTCGGAAGGCAGACCCTGGCAAAAAGCCGGGACTAATGCCAGGAAGAAGAAGAAGATATATATATATATATATATATATATATATATATATATATATATATATATATATATATATATATATATATATATATATATATATATATATATATATATATATATATATAAAGTTAAAGTAAATATTTCAAAGTTTTCCTTATTATCGATTACATCATTGTATCTAATAACTGGTCTCAAGAAGACTCTTTTCTTGGAAATTTATATTTCATGGGCTTTTAATCGTGTTTAGTTCCGCTAGTGTCCTCCACTGTGACACTCCGTCCTCCATTTTTGGTACGGATTTGAGAGAGAGAGAAATCCCGTATACAAATACAGGATAAAAAAAAATTAAATGTGTAATAAATAAATGTTGAATGTAAAATTTATTCATAACACATATATATATATATATATATATATATATATATATATATATATATATATATATATATATATATATATATATATGAAAATGTTGTTTTAGGGTTCTGTGTTGTAATTCTGTCTGTATGTCTGTCCGTCCGTGTGTTAAGACCTTTTTCTCAAAAATCCTTGGCTTATAATTGTAGTTCCACACACACACCCAACACACACCCACACACACACACAAACAAAAGATATTAACGTTTATGCCTCGTTTTTGACACAATTTTATACAAAACGTACGAAGACAAATTTAAGTTTGACATTTGACTATAAGTGACCTTTTCCGTACAAAAGATAATATAATATAATATAATATAATATAATAAATTTAGTACCGACTTTGGTACTTGTGTATTATAAAACGTGAACAGGTATAGTAAACTATAATAATAACAGTAACCTATTTAGTGGCTCCTCTCTAAGAACTGCATAATCAGGAATCGGTAAAAGAGCTTTTTATAACTTTTTATATACACCTTTTATTTCCTTCAAACTATTATATACACCTTTTATTTCCTTCGAACTTTTTATATACACCTCTTAATTCCTTCAAACTTTTTATATACACTTTTTATTTCCTTCGAACTTTTTATATACACCTCTTACTTCCTTCAAACTTTTTATATACACTTTTTTATTTGCTTCAAACTTTTTATATACACCTTTTATTTCCTTCGAACTTTTTATATACACCTTTTATTTACTTCGAACTTTTTATATACACTTTTTATTTGCTTCATACTTTTTATATACACCTCTTATTTCCTTCAAACTTTCTGTACACACCTTTTATTTGCTTCAAACTTTTTATATAAATCTTTTATTTTTACTTACAGTTTAGTATACACTTCTTTATATTCACTTTTTATATGCAGTTTTTATTAACACTGCTTATTATATACACATATCATATTTATATTTTTTAATTAAATATTTGTTCTTTATTGCATGTTTATTGTATAGACGATAGATAATTTAATATTAAGTTTAAATAACATATCTAATAATAAAAGAAGCTTTTGATTCCCATCCATCCGTCAGCCATTTGGTGTGTACTGCTGGATGTAGACCTCCTCTAATCTCCGCCACTCCGTCCGGTCCTGTGCCTTTTCAATATAGCAGCTTCTCGCTGTCTTCTTTAGGCTTTTAATTTATTTTATTTATTTATTGATAAAAAATATCACTAACTTTTTTTTATTTCTGTCAGTAATAAATCAATATGGCTGTATGAACTACGATCAGTGTAAATATTGTAGTGTTTGAAATATAAAAAAAAAATGGTATATTTTTTTACTTACTTTAAATTATTTTTAATAGATAAAAAGATTTCATATTATAATACAAGTATTAATAATTTAAGTTTATATTAATAGCGAATGTTGACGCGTTGCCATAGCAACGTGTACGTCACTTTATACATAAGTGTAATTGTTAAACGTACGGTAGTGTGTGTAATGTTTTATATATTGATTTAATGTACTTTGTGAGCATTATGATTAACACTTCTCTTACACACACACACACACACACACACACACACACACACAAGCACACACACACACTATAAGTGTGCCATGTCATGTGTCATACCCCTCCTCCGCACAATATTCGTAAAAAGGGATCCAAAGTTTTAGTATTTACGTATTTTTTTTTACTTTTTATTATACGAAAAGTTATATTAAGTTAAGTTAAGTTAGTTATGACGCGACGGTAAGGGGTTCAATCCCAAGGTGGGATAAACCACCACCACTATTAGTTACGTTACGGAACTCTAAAATCACTACGTTGTTAGATGCGGTCTTCGCTATCGATTATGGCAGTCCAATATGATATCTCAGTCAAAATCTAGGACATCTAGTGGAAATTCCAGACTGACATTTTATTATTTTCTTTTACACGCACTTTTTAGTAAGCTGGTGATGCTGATTCTGGAAAGAAAAAAATAATATATACTTTCCAGTCTAAAAAGTACAATTTTATTTATTGATTCAGCTTCACGCTGTATCCCGCATATAGCAGGGTAGGCGGAGGGCACCTAGTGTTAAGACACCCCGTTCTCCACTTTCCGCCTTTCGAGGCATTGCGTGTTGAGTGGCGGAACTCGACGCCGCGCTTTTGCCTTATTGCTAGAGCGTATAAAATGAAAACAATTAATTCTCCCCTCATGGGAATCGAACCCACAGACTGTCGTTCACAGGCAGACGCTGTGCCTCTGCGCCACAACGGCCCTCTAACGGTAAAAAGTAGTAATTTTTACTTTACATAGAGAGAGACAACAAATGGTTAGAGGAAGATGGTATGAAGCTGTAGCGTTTGTTTATTTGGATACGCTAACTTTGGGAACTACTGGGTTGAATTAAAAAAAAGAGCTGGGTTATGGGCTCTGGCAAAGAAACGTCCGCCATTCAAAATGCAATTTTCAAAGGAAAAGCACTAAGCAGAATGTTTTAAAACTTAATTATTATTTAAAATTTTAAATTTTAAAATTAATTATAGATGTTTAAATATTAAAAAAAAAGTTTTAAAATTCTCTCATATATGGAAGTTAGAGCGATTGGACGGTACACGAGAGGCGCCGGTTCAAATCCTTTTACGTTATTTTTTTTTCTATAAATAGTTTATAAACCATTAAGTACCTGTGTATAAAGAAGTTATCGTCATTCAAATTGAACTTTGAATACACGAATATTGGCATTTTGTTCACTAATACCCATATATAGTCACCGAATTATTTTTAAATCTGAAATAAAAAAAATATATAGGTAATAAATAGCTTCAGGCTATATCCCGCATGTAGCGGGATAACATTTAGATATAGAAAATGAAAAAAAATTAATATTAATTAATTCCCCAACTATGACAGAAAGTGTATAAACGGAATATCTTTTTTTTTTTAAAAAAAAAAACAGAGTTTTCTTTGTCACAATTATAAAAAAAATTGTAATCAAATGTCACATTACCCGAAATATAAACCAATTTCTTATGATCCTGCAAAGCTATTTCAACATTTTCAGGCGCCATTTTGTCATCCACTCTCCAACACAAAATGGCGTCTTGGGCGACATTGCCAAAGAATAATGTTCTGGACTCAGGATGATAGTCGTGTGAGGCACTTTGCGTGTTAGACCCTTTGGTACCAAGTAGTTTATTATACTGAAATTTGATTATATTCATTATATTGAAACACGATTGAGGTCGTCTTAACGGTTGTAGATTCGATTCTGATTAAAAAAAAGTGAATTATTTCCATTTATTCGCTCTGACAACAAGGGAAAAGCGCGGCGTTCAGTTCCGCCACTAGTCATGCGATGTCTCGAGACGGAAAGTAGGACATAGAGTGTGTTTAACACTAGGTTTATGTAACAACTATTATAATATATTATTTGTTATTATGACTAAAAGGTCCATTAAATATGTTTAATATTTAAATTCTGATTTAAATTTAATTTAATAATTCTAACCGACTTCGAGGAGAGGAGGTTCTATGTGCGACAACGATGTAAGTATGTGTGTATGTCCTTCGTTTTTTTTAATTATTTGTACCTATATCTTTGTATAGCGAAACGTTGACAGGATTTAATTAGCAAAATCAATTTCCATTACAATTGCTATTTTAAAACATTTCTATAATATGTTAAATATATATTTTATTTAGCTTCACGCGTTATCACGCATATTAGAGTGGGCACAGATCTACTACTAAAACACTTTTCTTCGTGGATATCAAGCCTCTTAATATATTGATAGGCTTAAATTTTGTTTATTGCGTTGCCATAGCAACGTGTACGTCACTTTATACAGTAGAGTATATAGTCACACATATGGGAGCGTGTGTTGTGTTTATTCTATACATTTAAAGTGTTTCTAGTGTATTATTTAATATTAAATTGACTCTCCACTCTCCTTACTTCTCGTATTAATATATAAATATTTAAATATCAATTACTTTGTCAATATCTGGTGTTCCAGATTTCAAATATTCAGTACTGACTGAAAACTCTTGGATGGAAGCTAATGGGTGATAGTATGCAGTTCTAGTCCCATCATAGCTTGGTTCGGATAAAGCTATACTGAACAACCCATCTTTCCAGGGTATAGTGTAACCTGCAAAAATACGAAACTGAAACTCCTTTCTTTTATAAACACAGCAGAATGAGTTGAAGGAATCTGGTGTTAAGATACTCCGCTCTCCATTTTCCACTCCTCCTTCTCTTAGCTCCTTCGCTTTGTCTACCAGAGGGTCTGATAATACTCCAGATACCACCATAAGTATAGCGTCCACAGTATCACCACCCACTGTATTGTCTCCAATACAGAAATGGAAGATGAGAACTGTTTGATTATAGTAATAAAAAAAATATATATAATAATAAAATATATATAATAATAAAGAAATATATATAATAATAAAATAAATAATAAAAAAAAGATATATAATTATAAAATAAATAATAAAAAAAATATATATAATAATAAAAAAAAAGTACCTGCTACAGTGAAATTTAAAGAATTGACATCATGCACAAACGTTGGGTGCCTTATTCTGTAACTCTCCTTCTTTTTTAAGGAGAACACGATAATTCCCTCCGTTGCCAAATCGTTTATATATGCGTAGGCGTCGTCACAGTTGTTTGTTGTAACGTCCACTGTTATGGACGTAAGACCTGCAAAATATACCTCTTTAGTTGTATGTAATGTTTTTATGCCATTCACGCTGTATCCCGCAAATAGCTCGGTAAGCAAAGACGGTAGTGTCTAAACACTCTGTTCTCCGTTCTCCGCGTGTATTTAAGACATTGCTTAGAAGAGGATAGAACAATAAGGAGAAGAAGGATATGACATTTATCAGCTTCACGCTGTATCCCGCACCATAGCAAGGTAGGCAGAGGGAATCGGTATGTTGAAGGAACCTAGTGTTAAGACACTCCGTTCGCGTCGCGTTAGCGTGTATATAGATTATATATATACGTCGTCATATATATATATATATATATATATATATATTATATAATATAATATATATATATATATAGATATATTATATATATATATATATATATATAATATAGGTATATATATAATATGTAGCTTGTAAGAATATAAGTAGCTTCACAACAAATTATGTGGGTATATTTATAATTCTAATTTGAATGTTCATACTAATTTATTATTAAAAAAAAAACATGCATAAAATACCTCCAGGAGTTCTTTCATTGACGAGAACATTCTCTGTCAGTTCATAATATAAAATTTGTTTGTCCGTTTGTAAGTCGTACACGATAATGGCTGGCGGTTTTAATTGAGTTCTGTTACCTGAAAATAACAATATAAAAAAAATACATATAAATACATATAGATCGTATGCTTTTAATTATAATATAAATAACTTAAAGCCAATATTTCAGAGTAGTTCCCTTCCAATAAGTACTGTTGGGTTCAAGCATCTGCTTCGATTGTTTTTTTTTTTATTTTTATACTGTTCTCTCTCTCTCTCTATTGATCTTGATAGCGTCACCGTGTGTGAAGATAAGAGGGTACTCTCTCCCTAAGAAGTTAAGAGAAGCAAGCTATACGTGGCTGCTTAACAGGAGTTGTCACAGGCAAGGGGAAACCCTGCCGGGATTCGAACCTCGGCTTCCGGCTGCCTAATGGACTGGGTTTCGATGGACACAATTTTTGACTCAATTGTCAATATATATATATATATATATATATATATATATATATATATATATATATATATATATATATATATATATATATATATATATATATATATATATATATATATATATATATATTTGTGTATAGTATATGCAGACCATAGCTTTGATTTTTTAAGTGTGAAGCAGTGGAAACCAACTTTGTTCTTTCTGAAGCTAAAGGAAGTACGGAAAATTTCAATCAGATATACACCAAGTAGTATGCGACTGTTTCCAGCCAATTTCAATTTATTAAACAAAAAAAAAAAGAATTTTACCAGGCACTTCCAACAAACCAGTGTCAACCATCCATAATCTTTTACAAACATCTATCCTGGGTCGGTATACGGATATAAGATTTTCAGTTCCCGGATAACGTTTTAAAACTGGAGACTTATTAGACGACAGTTCAACATAGTTCAATGTTGAAGGTATTCCTGAAATTTAAAAACTTTCCTTGTTTTATTCTAATTAATGGCTCGGATGTTATGGATGAGAAGGAATAAAGCAATCAGCAGTATTAATATATATTATAGAAATATAGAAAGAAGAAAGAAATAATTCAAATATAGAAAGTTGTATAGTGTAGTGTAGTAATAAATAAAAGAAGGGTATTTAAAAAAAATTGACATACATCGTTCAATAAGCCCCGGGACTAACCCAGAGATGGCGTGATTCATGTCAAATTAACCTTATTTTTTAAGTGACATGTGACATGTGTCACCTTCAAGTGACATGTGTCAAATTGTGTCAATCGAACCATAAACAACAAAGCTACTGTGGTGAGAGTGACGCTCCTTTTGCATTTGTTCAAACAAATGGAAAAAAAGGAATATCGTGTGTTAATAAAATATTGATATTTAATGGGAAAAAAATACATTATATATGGAAATATATAATGGGAAAAGTGTTATTCAGACTCTGGTCCATCGAAAACAACGATTTGTCTGTGGTATGCTGATTTCAAACGCGGTCGAACTGGTATAAGTGATGCAGAACGCTCGGGGAGCCCAAATGAAGCAGTATTAGCAGGTCTCCACTCAATTACAATCCCACCATAACTCACCATATCGTCGTCTCGGAACAGTAACAAATACTCTCTCCTTGTAAACCTCAAAGCCGATCGGCACGTTGTTATATTGTGTGAAGAATTTCTCTGAATCGTCTAATTCTTGTTCAAAATGGACGCCATTGAGTGTTTTTTTAGAATCTGCATCTTTTTTATCTGTAACAAAAAAGAAAAAAAAATGCCTCCACGCTTTTTCCCGTATGGAAGTAATCCAGTGTTAAGACACTCCGTTCCCGGCTTTCCGCCCAATTTTTAGGACATTGCGTGTTAATTGGAGTTCTCTGCGAAATTTATCCCCCGATTGAGAATAGAACGCGCAACCGTCGTGTTTATAGTCGCTGTTATTTCGATTAATTGTCACAATACGACCGCAGTAAATATAGATATTCGGCTCATCAAAGCCTATATAGTTCCTTAGGAGCCCAATTCCCATTTTTTGGAGAAATCATTTGACTTGACTTGACTTGATTTGACTTTCTTTGTTATTTATTTATTTTATTTAAATGGAGTGGGGTGATAAAGAGAACCGATCCGCTGTGATTGTATTAGACGGAGGTATATATTCCCTTTAACAGGGGCATAGCCTCTGCCTGAGAACGCGACAGTTTGTGGGTTCGATTTCCACACGGAGTGAATGTATTATTTTCATTTTCTTCGCTCTGGTAACAAGGCAAAAGCGGCGCTGTCTCCTTCAGAGAGTCCAGAATAAATTTCTTAGAGTGGCATCCGAAAACCCTTGATATATACGTAACTTGGACCTACATAAGGTCTTCGAATTAGAATAGCTAAGGAGTTCTGCAAAGGCTTAGCCAAGCGCTACTACATCATCGTTGAAGCATCTAACTATTCTTCCTATCCACATCCTGTACTTCAATGCCCTCGTACCGTGATCTAGACCCCGATGATCCCATATCTGTAGCCAACCGTTACTAAAACGGAAGCTTACACTCATCGGTTTCAAAGACACGCCCTCGTGGCCTTCACAGGCGACGCGGGCCCTCTCATGTCACGGCCCGCCGGTCCATAACTGACCCACATACTATTATTTTCTGAGCGGCCACAATGCTCATTTTTATTCTCTGGGTTCACTCGTAAAGTGTCGCTATCAAGGCCATTTGCGGTATTGCGGCGTGTATATATATATATATATATATATATATATATATATATATATATATATATATATATATATATATATATATATATATATATATATATATATATATATATATATATAAATAAATTAAGCGTAATATAGCGTCTAACAGGAACCGAATGGATAAAGTAGTTTACCTATTCACTACATATGTTCACGCGGAATCTTCAGGCGGAAGCACACTAGTGTTGAGACACTCCGTTCTCCGCTTCCTGCCTTTCGAGGCATTATGTTGAGAGGCGGAACTCAACGCCGCGCTTTGCATTGTGGCCAGAGCGAAGAAAATGAAAATCAGTCCCCCGGATAGCAATCGAATAATATAAAAATAATATCGAATAATATAATAATATAAAAAAAAGATATATTTTTTTTAAATTTTTTAAGTAAAAAAAATATCACATCCCGCTGCGTTATTTATTATATGTTTATATTAAGTATTTTTCTATTCTTTACACGTTAAAAATAATAAAAACCTAACCTAAATATATATATATATATATATATATATATATATATATATATATATATATATATATATATATATATATATATATA